>JABMCL010002784.1:1630000-1695000 GCA_018857735.1 Alviniconcha marisindica
AGTGGCGATTACTGGCAGACCGCAGATGCACCTCTCACACTACACGGAGATTTCACGGTTGAAGTGCGACCACATCTCTCGCTGCCCACAAAGATTCCCTGGTTGAGATGCAGACGCGTCTCTCGATCGATCCACACACAGGTTTCCTGGTCCACAGGATACAGCGTCTCTCGATCGATCCACACACAGGTTTGCTGGTCCACAGGATACAGCGTCTCTCGATCGATCCACAAACAGGTTTCCTGGTCCACAGGATACAGCGTCTCTCGATCGATCAACACACAGGTTTGCTGGTCCACAGGATACAGCGTCTCTCGATCGATCCACACACAGGTTTGCTGGTCCACAGGATACAGCGTCTCTCGATCGATCCACACACAGGTTTCCTGGTCCACAGGATACAGCGTCTCTCGATCGATCCACACACAGGTTTCCTGGTCCACAGGATACAGCGTCTCTCGATCGATCCATACACAGGTTTGCTGGTCCACAGGATACAGCGTCTCTCGATCGATCCACACACAGGTTTCCTGGTCCACAGGATACAGCGTCTCTCGATCGATCCATACACAGGTTTGCTGGTCCACAGGATACAGCGTCTCTCGGTCGACCCACACACAGGTTTCCTGGTCCACAGGATACAGCGTCTCTCGATCGACCCACACACAGGTTTCCTGGTCCACAGGATACAGCGTCTCTCGATCGACTCACACACAGGTTTCCTGGTCCACAGGATACAGCGTCTCTCGCTCCATACAGAGATTCCCATGAGGATGAGAGGGAGGGGTGGGGGGTGCAGGTGCAGATGGACCTGACAGAGAACAGGGGGGGGGGGGGGGGTAGTGGACAGACTGACAGAGAACAAGGGGGGTGCATATGGACAGAGAAAGGGGGGGAGTAGATGGACAGACTGACAGAGAACAAGGGGGTGGTGCATAAGGAAAGAGAACAAGGGGGGGCGCAGATGAATAGACTGACAGAGAACAAGGGGGGGGCCATAAGGACAGAGAACAGGGGAAGGGGGCAAATGTAAGACTGACAGAGAACAAGGGGGGGGGGGGGGGGATGAATAGCCTGATAGAGAACAAGGGGGGCAGAAAAAGGCAATGAATGACTGACAGAGAACAAGGGGGAGATGAATAGACTGACAGAGAAAAAGGGGGGTGGGGGGCAGATGGACCGACGGACCGACAGAGACAAGAGAGACAGCGGGCGACAGACGGACTGACAGAGAACAAGAGCCCGGGGGGGGGGGATAACTGATAGAGAACAAGTGGGGGGGCAGACAGATAGTGACAAGAGAGAGGGGGAATAGACAGAGAGACTGAGTCACGGAGAGAGAGAAGGAAGGCAGATAGACTGACTGACAGAGAACAAGAGAGAGAGCGTAAGACAGACAGAGGGACTGGCTAAATGGCAGAGAACAAGGTGGAAAGGGGGGTGGGGGGGGGGGGGGGGGGGGGTAGTGTCGCAAGGTACGAGAATATCTGGAACCACGGAGGGAGCGATGAAGACAAAAGGAGGCCTACAAACAAGCAGGCAGACAGAAATACAAAGACAGGGAAAGAATAGCAGGCTGGCCGAAAGTATGTAAGTAAACATGGTGCTTAACGTCCACAGAAACCGTACGGCTTATTAGGGACGGGGAGAAGTGGGGAAGCGGTATGGAGGTGGGGGGAGAGGGAGATTATATACCTATCGCTACACTGTCACCACAAAAATGACTCCTGCATTAAGATGGGCAGTGATGAGAGCCATTCTAATGTTTCATTAATTGAGAGGGACAAAGTCACTAGACAGTGTCTAGAGACCACAATTTTTGAAGAGAAAGGAGAGCCGAAGCGGATTCGAACTGAGACCCATCCGCTTACCAGCCTAACGCCTTACCGCTAGGCCAAACCGGCTCACAGGCCAAAAGAGGGTTTGATGGCCGGTTATCGACACGGTCAGGGCAAAGTGATATAAGCCCATAATGGCGCAGTCCCAACTCCCTTGGCAGAATAAGAAAAAAAAGGAATACACCATTGATCAGGTCGTATGCATGTATAATCAAATCCCTTCCGCCTTTGTGAACTCTCAGACCCGGGGGGTGAGTGAGTTTTTGCTGCTTAACGTCCACGGAGGCGAGAAGTCCCTACGGTCTCCGAGGACGTAAAGCGACACAGAAGAAGAAGGAACAGAATGGTTGTGGGAGCCAGGAGCTGTGTGAACGGCGACTGGTGCTGGGCTCCCGCAGCAAGATGGATAACTGTCTTGTTGCTTAGAGTTGTCTTCGACACTTGTTTCTGTGGACACTGTCTCTGTGACCGTGTTCCCTCCAACGGCTAAAACAGTAACTCGCAGAGTACACGAGTTGCTTTGCAGTGGCTAGTTGAGAGAGACTTTGTTGCTTAACGTCCACGGAGGAGAGAAGGCCTGTTAGGGACAGGGACGAGTGGGGAAAGGGGGACAGAAGAGTGAAACCTCGAAACAGGCGCCAACCCGGAAGACAAACGATGCAGTGGACCGCCGCCAGAACAACAGAATGTTAAGGCAGTGTCCGTCCGGCATTGCGCCACGCACCACGCAATTGCTGTCCCAACTGCTATGAGGAACAGAGTCACAAAGACAAGGTCCGTAGCTCCGCCATTGGGAAAAGCCCGGGGGGAGAGAGAAGCGAGTATTAATACGCGAGGTCGAATAACGCAGTTCAGGAGCTGTGTGAGAGTCGAGGTGGCCGTCCTGGGCTGTCCGTCCTAACGAGCCTTCTGGTTTCCGTGGACGTAAAGAATTACTGAACCGTGCTTCGGCATTGGTCACAGCTTGTCCCTAATATGTCAACTGACATCTGAGGACATTAAGCATCACTTCATCTAACGCAGCCGTCTCTGCTGCTGAGGGGCCTGAAACGGAACGAGTGAAAGAACTCGGATACGACTCATACTGCGGACAGGACTTGTCATAAGTTAATGCACCATGCATTGGACTACAGCCGCAAACCTTCAGGGAGGGGAGTGAGAGAAAAAAACAGCACCCTCCTGTCTTCAGGAACAACACAGGAATGGGGGAGGTGAGGGGGGGGGGGAGAAACAAAAACACCTCCGGTCTTCAGGACAACAGGAATGGGGGGGGGGGGAAGAAAACAAAAACACCCTCCTTTGTTTTCAGGAACAACAGACAACGGGGGGGGAGCGAGAAATCCTCCTCCTGTCTTCAGGGACCCCAGGCGGGGAGTGGGGGTGGGGGGGGGGGGGGGGGGGGGGGGGGGGTTAGAGAAAAACAGCACACTCCTATCTTCAGGGACCCAATACATAAGGATTGGAGTTGGAACAACAGCAATAAATGTCAACCACAAAAGACAGAGCTACCCTTCTTTGCCATTATCAGAAAATCGGATTCAAACTGTTTCACTTCTTATTTTATTTTTTCCCCCGGAAAGTTTATCGGAAAACAAATGTTAATCTTTAAGAACCAAAATAATGCGAACATCTCCTATTAAGGGAAAGAGAATGGGTTTTTTAGCACTGTTTGAAACTATATCTAGCTACTACCAGTCCTAGGATTAGTGTTTGTCAGCTGCATTATTCACGAGCTGGAGAGTTACAACTGTGTGTTTGGGGGGGGGGGGGGGGGGGGTGGGGGTTTGTGTGTGGTGTGAGAGAGAGAGAGAGGAGGGGGGGGGGGGGCGCTTATAAATCAATGAGATAGCCCCAAAGAGAGAGCTTAGCTTTAGCTCCAAAGACAAAGACAGAAATACACAGTAATATAAATCTTCCCTGGCCTCAATCCCACTCCCCACTCATACACACAACTAAAAATGCCCATGCATCAACTCCCTCAATACTGAAACGTGACTGCCTTCAAAACACAATCTGAACACGCCTTTACAATTTGCCAAGGTCTCCCGCCAAGCAGTTTGATAATGAGTCCAAACAAGTTCTGGAGAGAGAGAAAAATGGGGGGAAAAAAACCCGTTACCCTCCGTAAAGAGAAGGGAACAGGATGGGGCAAAAGAGAGTAGGGAGTGGGTGGGGGGGGGGGGGGGGGGCAAGCAAGCAAGAGGGGGTGGGGGAAGGGGTTAGGAAATACCGGAAAAACGGTGTGGGAAATCCATGGCGTGATCCCGGGGAACCAGAGCCAGACAAAGACCCGAGGACAGGTAGTAGGTCTGCAGCGCGGAGGGTTGCACGTCACGCTGTAAAGGGCTGTAAAGGGCTGACTAGGACAAGGCCGCCTTTGTGAAGCCCTTTGGCCCAGCGGTAAGGCGTTAGGCCGGTAAACAGAAGGGCCTCGGCTCGATTCTGCTTCGGCTCTCCCTTCTCTTCGAAAAGGTTGTGGTTTGTGGACACTGTTTCGTAACTTTGTCCCTCACAATAAGATAATGACACATTAAAGTGGCTCTCGTCGCTACCAGTTTTAATGCAGGAGCCATTCTGGTGCTGACAGTATAGCGACAGGCGACAGGTATATAATCTCCCTCTACCCCCCACCCCCTCCATTCGCCCGTCCCTAATAAGCCTTATGGTTTCTGTACTGTGGACGCAAAGTACCATAAAGGAAGAAGACCACCTCTTTCCCACCGAATCACAGGGGCATGAAAAGAAAACAGGGACATAAAAAGCAAGGGAAGAAGTCATTCCGAAGCCCGTATACACGAGAATTAGCATCCATGTTCCTCGGCCTCCGTTTGATAGCAGGACAGAACAGCGTCCAGACGTGCGCCCATTACCCACAGCAGGACGGCAATGTCTGTGTGGACCCAACACAGCGCTGGAACAGAACGCCTCCACATACGTCCACATAAATATAAATTTTGTTCCAGTTCCCCTCCCCCCTCCCGCCCGCCCTCTCTCTTTCTCTCTCTCCTTGCTGTGTGTGTGTGTGTGTGTGTGTGTGTGTGTGTGTGTGTGTGTGGTGTGTGTGTGTGTTGTGCTGTGGTGCGTGTAGGGGCCACTGTTGTGTGTGTGTGTGTATGTGTTTTTTTGTGTGTGTGGGGTGTGTGTGTGTGTGTGTGTGTGTGTGTGTGTGTGTGTGTGTGTGTGTGGTGTGTGTGTGTGTGTGTGTGTGTGTGTGTGTGTTTTAGGGCCTCTGTATGTGTTTGTGTATGTATGTGTATTGTAGTTTAACTCTGTGTGTGGGGGTGGGGTGGATGGGTGTTTTTGTGTGTGTATGGGCCGCTGTATGTGTGTGTGTATGTGTTATTGTTTAACTCTCTGTGTGTGGGTGTGTTGTGTGTGTGGTGTGTGTGTGTGTGTGTGTGTGTGTGTGTGTGTGTGTGTGTGTGTGTGTGTGTTTCTTCCAGTCAAAAGGAAAAGGAAGGGAACACACACAGATAGAAAACCCTGTCTAGCAACATGCCAGTCCTGATCTACCTCTCTCTCTCTCTCTCTCTCTCTCTCTCTCTCTCTCTCTCTCTCTCTCTCTCTCTTTCTTTCTCGTCAGTGCATTTGACTCCCATCATGTTCAGATACACGTATACAATGCCGCTGTGACATGCCCCGCGCTTCACGATTTTGTGATTTTGTTGCTTCCTCTCCTAATGTTTTGATAGCTGGTGACATTTGGCCACAGAGCTGGCGTCAGCTCAGACAGATGTCGGTGGCGTCACCTGCGTTGGCCTAAATTACAACCCCATGCTTCCAATATCACGGCTTATTGTTCGGTGGGGGCATAAAGCGGCCCATGCTGTGTGACTAAACATCGTTAGGGACTTCGATTATGACCCCTACTGCCACGCATGGGCAATGGACTGATGTCGGGATTCGCGAAGGACACTTATCAGTAGCATCGACTTCATACATTTACACACACACACACACACACACACACACACACACACACACACACACACACACACACTTATCAAAAGCATTTACTTCACACACACACACACACACACACACACACACACACACACACACACACACACACACATGATAGTGATTTATCCAACGCGGATACGTACCCAACGTGACCAGTCCATCAGTACTGTATTCCCTGTTTGCCAGGGGAGGGGGAGGAAAGAAGGAGAGGGCGAAAGGGGGGGGGGGGGGGGGCGGGGCGGGGCGGAGGGAGGAGGAATAGCAAATATGGTTCATATTCATACAATGGTCACACACACACACACACACACACACACACACACACACACACACACACACGCCCCCCCCCCCACCCCCCCCCCCCCCCCCCCCCCCCCCCCCCCCCCCCCCCCCCCCCCCCACACACACACACACAGAGCAGGAGTGCACGACCCAACAACAGTCTTCAACCTCAAAGCTGAACGACAGGAGATCACTCACTGGCAGCCATGAGTGCAAACACTCGTTGATGGCCATCGGATGCAAAATGTTATTCGCACAAAAGAAAGAGAAAGTGAACAGGGCAATGAGTGTTCATTATCACACAAAGGGTATGCATTAAAAAAATCTCTCTATTTTTTCTTCTTATTTTTTTTCTTCTTCTTCTTCTTCTTCTTCTAATTATTTAAAAACAAAACAAAAAACACTAAATCAAAAAGTAGAAGAAAAAAGAAGAAAAAAAACCAAGACGAGAGCCACACATCAAACAACAGGAGTGAAGACTAAAGTCCGTAAAGTACACACAATGAGTGATTACACAGACTAGATGACTGACTGCGGTACAAGTAGCAGCAGACACCAAACTGACGGAAGCAACAGGACCTACCTGCAGCAGGCAGGGCGGGTCCGGAAGCTTTACGGCGCCTGTCCTTCATCTTCCTCACAGCCCGTTGGCTCTCTCGTAGGACCATCACCAAGTTCACAGACACGTATTCCGGAAATCCAAATCACGTCCTAATACCTTTCTCTCCTCACACAAATGGCTTTAAAATTCAGCTTCCCTTTAGAAGTTTAAGTTCAGAGGATACTGTGTCCGTGTGTTCGGTAAATCATCCGTATACGCATACCAGTAAGCAGCATACCAGCTTCTCTTTACCCCAAAGAGTTCTGCATCGGTGTGTTCGAATGTGGATTATTTCGAAGTTCGAACCGATTAACAATTCTGGCTCTGTCTCGTCTTTACTACAAACAACTGCTTTTCTCCACGACTCTTTCCCAAAAGTTAACAGGTGGTACGATGTTCCTGCCTTTGTTCTTGCAGTACAGTCTTGACACTGCTAAGTACGGTCAGTCATCGTAGGTGATTCCCATCTGTTTGTTGTTGTTGTTGTTGTTGTTGTTGTTGGTGGTGGTGGTGGTGGTGGTGTGGGGTGTGTGTGTGTGTGTATGTGTGTGTGTGTGTGTGTGTGTGTGTGTGTGTGGTGTGTGTGTGTGTGTGTGTGTGTGTGTGTGTGTGGGGTGTGTGTGTGTGTGTGTGTGTGTGTGTGTTGTGTGTGTGTGTGTGTGTGTGTGTGTGTGTGTGTGTGTGTGTGTGCACGCCTGATTAACCAGAGTGCGCTACTTCTTCAGTCCGTCGAATATTTCGCCAACGTTCACTCCCAGGCCTCAGCTCAAAATCCTGACCTAAAGATTCTTCGGGCTCCCAACTTTTAAGCAGACGATTTCTTTACATGATTAATCAAAGTGCACCCTGCTTCTTCTTCAATCTTTACCTGATTAATCAAAATGCACCCTACTTCTTCTTCAATCAGCTGGGACTCAATCAGCTGGGACTGTCGCCAGCGTGGACTTTAAAGCGTAGTCTCAGTTCCCTCTCTCTTGACCGGAGGATTTCCTCGCCTGATCAATCAAAGCCGTGCACTCCGGCTTCCTCGACCCACTCACTCTGACCACACTGGCAAACGTCCCCTCCAACGTGGAGTCACATCCAAATATGACATCAGGGTCCCTTCACTCCATCGATCAAAACACTCTCTCTCCCAGGTCCATCGATCATGCTGGCCAACGTTCACAGGAACGCTCCCAGAACGGAAGTCTGCTCGCTGACGTACTCCATGTCCATTAAAAAAAACCCAGGGCCACCTCACCAAATCGAAGTCTGTCACTTGTTCCTCCTTTCTTTACACTAATACCACTTACTCCCAGAAAACGTGTCCATAAATGGAAACGCCGTCACTGATCTGAAAAGAGAGGGGTAAGTCCTATTTCTGGGCGGGCAGGAAATATTACTAGGCTGTCTATCCGGGTTTTCCCACCAGCGCTTCTGAAAGCTTCAGATACTGTCATCGAATTGGAAAGTACGGCTAGCTTTCCGTCAGCTTGCTCACACATTCGGTCACTGTCGTCACCGTTGCGACTCAACTACGGAAACTATAGGTGCGCGTGTGTATTAATGCGTGCGAGCGTGCGAGTCCGTGCGAGTCCGCGCCCACGCCGCGCGCGCGCGCGCGTGTGTGTGTGTGTGTGTGTGTGTGTGTGTGTGTGTGTGGTGTGTGTGTGTGTGTGTGTGTGCCTCACGCTGCCTACAACTAGTAGGAGTATAATTAGCTATGTGACTAAGTAAGAAAGGGGCACAAATGGTCTGCCGTGCGTGTTTCATCCAAATGATTATAAACGCACTTGTTCGATTAAAACTGTTCTTGTTACCTCTTGACAACTTCAAAATGCCAAGCCTTATGCCTTTATTCACTTTTACGTTGATTTGATTTATTAATTCATATATTTCTGACTTGATTTTAATTTCTCTCAACAGGCTACCAGCGAAATGGACTGTCAACCAAAGGCCCACAGTTTGCACGTGATTTCTTCTGGAGTTCCCACAAGGTCCAACTCAAACTCCAAGCACTGGTTTACGACATCCTTCGTGCCGGAAAGCGATGCTCGGAGTGTGGGTCCAACTCTGTGTGCTCAGCGCCAATAATAGTGGTGTGTGCAGCTTCAATATTCATCATCCCTAAACAAACGGAGAACGCCGACCTCTTTTCCAGGTAAGAAAATCACGCCAGCAGTACAAGAATCCCAACGTTACAGACCAAGCACCTGAATTCAATGACAGCAGATATACGACTTTTAAAACCACACACCATCGCCGATATTTCTCTGGTTTATTAACACTGCAAGTCTGACCAAGCGAAAGTAACGCTTTAACTTACACAGGAAGTCTGTGCGGCTTAATTCGTTACACAGTCAGAAACGATCATGATATCGAACCATATGTGTTTGTTTGTTAAGTTCGCTTTTGTTGAACACACTTTCGTGCTAAAAACAACGACAGAAGACAGGTTGATATCTGGCACACGTCTGGATCACATTTCCCACGGTCCGCAAGACTCGACGGTTTGAATGCAAACGCACGCCGCATTTCCCGTCCAAAAAGAACCTGACGCGATTTTCCACAAATAGCCCGCACTGTCTGTCTACACAAAGCACCCGTACGTTCGACACGAAACGATCAGGCCATGTACCCATACATGTAACCGTGGGTACACCCGGATACTGCTCAGCCAACCTCACCCCACCCCTACCGTTGAAGTTGAAGTGTTGCTTAACGTCCACAGAAACCGTAGGTTTATTAGGGACGGGAGCCCAGGACGGCCACCTCGACTTTCACACAGCTCCTGAGCTCTGTCACGGACCTACGTATATGTAGATCCCAGGGTTACGTATAATTATGTAGGTCCATGCCTACCCTGATCGAGTCGACCCCCCCCCCAAAAAAAACAAAAACAAAAAAAAACACAACCATGCCGTACAATGACATCAGCTTCGCTGACGAGCACTGACTCATCAGTCAGCCAGCACACGCTTGGTGTAATCATTTAGGGTAAACGCCGCACACTAGCGGTTCATGGACACAGAACCTTACACAATGGCATACTGGAAAGGGGCCTGGGATTGAAGGGAGAGGTGGAAGGGGGCGGAGGCGGGGGGGGGGGGGGGGGGGGGGGGGCTAGAGGTTGGGGAGGGGCAGGAAAAAGTGGGGGACTTGCAACGTCAGCGACGTTGCCTGAGTGCTGACGTTGCCCGAGTCAAAATGTATACATGGGGCTGAGTCATTTCCCATCTAGTTCCACAACAGAAGGCGCCTTGGAACTGGTTGTTGTTGCTGCTGTTGTTGACGCTGGTGATGGTAATGGTGGTGGTAGTGATGTGTGTGTGTGTGGACGTGTTTTACGTAAAACAAGTAAAAGGAACTAACGCAACAAACGGTACATGGTCCAAACATGTGGACGATGATTAACGCAGCGACACAGACAAGGGGAAACAAACACACACACACACACACACACACACACACACACACACGCACGCACGCACGCGCGCACACACACACACACACACACACACACACACACACACACACACACACACACAGGCCGTGGAATGGGGTGACCTCAGCTGAACCAGTCTGTGACCCGGTGTCACCCACAGGAACGGGGTCAGTCACCGAAACCGTAACACTGGGACACAAGCACCGTTTCCTTCTCGATCTTTGCCACTAGGGAGGGAACAATGCAAAGTGTATGACGTTCCATGATATACTGCAAGTAGCACACAGTCGGCTTGGGCGCTGTACTGGCGTCGCGCTCCGACAGTCCTGATTCCAGCGTTCTACCATTGCCGTCGGGCCAAGTCAGAACAACTCGCCTTATAATCATGGAATTAAAACTTAAAGTCGCCTGATAATCATGGAATTAAAACTTAAACTCGCCTTATATAATCATGGAATTAAAACTTAAACTCGCCTGATAATCATGGAATTAAAACTTAAACTCGCCTTATATAATCATGGAATTAAAACTGAAACTCGCCTGATAATCATGGAATTAAAACTTAAACTCGCCTGATAATCATGGAATTAAAACTTAAACTCGCCTGATAGGCTTCTTTTGGACAATTTCAGAAGCTTCAATCAACCCAACCCCTTTTTCTCCTTCTTCTTCTTTTTCTTTTTCTTATCAGGCTCAAGGCGCATTGTAGTGTCTGGCGCCCATAGTTATCAGAGGCGGTGCACGCAGCGTGGGAGAGCTAAGGCACTCGGCGTCATGTGCTGTCAGTCCCTCTAATCGCCACTGACTACACTCAGTTTCACAATTGAATAGAAAGCCAAGGGAATCGTCGCTTTTTAGCTTTTTTCCGTCCATCTCTTGGGTGATGTAAAAATGTCTTCCGCCCCGATATTATAACCGTACTGGTTGACTGGGCGTGAAAAAAAGCAACAAGGTACTTATTTATTCTTTCCGTCTCTTCTACCTACTGGACAAAAACACGACTGTTGAGAAGACTATTTCCTTTAAAGGAATATTTATTAATACACGAAGTTTCCTTTCCGTGTTACTGCTTGCGCAAACTCCCGCAGGAGTGACCCTGTAGTGACACTGACAGTATATTGATAATCACTTGAGTCAATATTGTTTCCTCCTGGTCGCTGACTCAGCAAAGCCAAGAGGGTGGGTCTTTATTAATCGCCACTCCATCCACAACTGAGCGAGAGAGAGAGAGAGAGAGAGAGAGAGAGAGAGAGGAGAGAGAGAGAGAGAGAGAGAGAGAGAGAAAGGGAGGTACGTGTGCGCGCGCGCGCGCGCGCGCGCGCGTGCGTGCGTGCGTGCGTGCTGTGCGTGTGTGTGTGTGTGTGTGTGTGTGTGTGTGTGTGTACGCTTTAGCGTAGTAATAATAATAATTACTTAGTACACTGCTTTATAATTATGTACCTGTTTTAAATTATTGTAATGTCTCTACGTTTTATAAGTTATTTTATGTGCCGTTTTACAAGTACTTGTTTTGTATTAGTGTAATCTATTAAGTATGTCTTATGAGATTGGTTGTATATATGTCAGTAAATGTCAATGGTATATATTATGTACATGTATATGATATGTCAGTAAATGTAAATGGTATATATTACGTACATGTATGTCAACAAGCGCGTTGAGCTCACTCAGCGGGGAATAGCGCTATAGAAAACGTCTGTATTATTATTTTATTAGCTGTGCACACTGGGTGGCCGGACACGCCTGCTTGTCACCAGTCGCTGTTTCGCCCAACCAAGCACGGTTCATACATCCAGATATATGTAATTATAGTCTGCAAAAGCACACCACCACCACCCCTGCCCCCTCCCCCCAACCACCCAGTTCTGCAGTGTCTTGGTTCCTTTCTTCCCCCTGCACTGTTGTCAGTGTCAGCTTGCATGCCGCTAGAGTCAGTTTCTGCTACAGTCAGTGTGTGTGTGTGTGTGTGTGTGTGTGTGTGTGTGTGTGTGGTGTGGTGGGGGGGGGGGGGGAGTGTAGTGCGTGTTTTTTCTTTTTCTGTATACTTTATGTAAATTTATTGTTTGGGTAGGACTGTGTTCTACATGTGTGTGTGTGTGTGTGTGTGTGTGTGTGTGTGTGTGTGCGTCTGTGTGTGTGTGTGGGGGGGGAGTGTAGTGCGTGTTTTTTTTCTTTTTCCGTATAATACTTTATGTAAATTTATTGTTTTGGTAGGACTGTGTTCTACATGTGCGTGTTTTTTCTTTTTCTTTTTCCGTATAATACTTAATGTAAATTTATTGTTTTGGTAGGACTGTGTTCTACATGTGTGTGTGTGAGTGTGCGTGTGAGAGTGGTGGTGTGTGTGTGTGTGTGTGTGTGTGCGTGCGTGCGTGCGTGCGTGCGTGTGAAGTGTGTGTGTGTTAAGTGCGAGTGTTTCTTTGTTTTTCCGTATAATACTTTACGTAAATTGTTTTGGTAGGACTATGCTCTACATGTGTATAGAATATCATATTTAGGTTAATATGTATCATGTGAGCGCTCAGGGCGTTGATGAGTGCATGATAAATGTACATTATTACTAGTATTATTAGAGAACCATGTCGCCAAACTTGTCCTTTTGATCCCAACTCGCCGTCCATCTTCACCGCTAGCACATAGATCTATGCCAGTCCACCGCGGATCGATACTGGCATGCGTTGTTTCCATAAATCAAAGCACACAGTCAACAGACCCGAATGGGAACAAAACTAGTTGACTGATTACGTTTTTTCACTGCCACGTAGGGCCAAGATCAGTGGTTGGACAACACGACTCTACGGTGTGCATCAAAGCGCACACTGGCTGAGCATCAGTCTCATGGAGTCTGGGCGTTCAGTCTCTGAAATTTATTATAATAATGTACATTTATCATGCGCTCATCAACGCCCTGAGCACTCGCATGATACATATTAGCCTACATATGATATCCTATACACATGTAGCGCATAGTCCTACCAAAACAATTTATGTACATAATGTATTATACAACAAAAAAGAAGAAGAAAAAGCACTACACACACACAATGACTGTAGCAGAAACTGGGTACTGATATTAATTACGATGGAAATAGTGGGAGAAGAGGAAGGTTTTGAGTTTGGCTTTAAAAGATGACAGGGTTGAGCAGTGTCTAAGATCTTGTGGAAGCGAATTCCAGATGTGGGGTCCAAAGCAAGAGAAGGTGCGAAAGCCATGAGTCTTGCGTTTGTATTGTTGAATTTCCAGCATGCGGGTGTCAGAAGAAGAGCGTAGTGTACGAGACGGAGTGTAAACATGCAGCAGTTCAGAGAGGTAAGCAGGGCCAGAACCACTTATAGCACTGAAACACATACAAGCGACTTTATACTTAATACGTTCTGAAATGGGAAGCCAGTGCAGCTTTTCCAGGAGAGGTGTTGAGTAGTGGTGACGGGGTGCCATGAGAACGAGTCTTGCAGCAAAGTTCTGAATTTTCTTCTCATTGACAGACCGTCCTATCCAAAGACATGGACTGAAGTT
Organism: Alviniconcha marisindica; assembly: GCA_018857735.1. Taxonomy (NCBI): domain Eukaryota; kingdom Metazoa; phylum Mollusca; class Gastropoda; family Provannidae; genus Alviniconcha; species Alviniconcha marisindica. Next base: position 1,643,629 of record JABMCL010002784.1, read on the forward strand.
GTAATCAAAATGCCTGTACTCAGGGATGCAAGCCGCCCACATCAGTCTCTCACAACTGACAGCCAAAATGTCGGATTACTTACTGCAGGAGGCAGACAAAACGTCCTGTTCATTTCTGTTTGAGGCGGTCAAAGTCTGTGTAATAATAATAATGACTGTTTCACCCCGGACCCCCACTTGCGCGTGCATGTATTTGCGTGCGAGTTAATTAATACCTGTTGCAGTCACATATAAGTATGTACTTTGAACAGTAGTTACGGTCTAAAGTCTAGGAAAGGGTCCCATTACTACCGGTGACAGTAAAAGAGGATCACATGTCAATTCACGACCCTTTGTTATCTGAGCAAAAATGTCTAAGTACATCCATGTGCATGCACACTCTTTGTGTATATATGTATGAAATCAGTCAGCTGATTTCAAAAACAAAAATGAAGTAAGTAAGTAAGTAAGTAACTTGGTGTTTTACGCCCAGAAAATGAAGAACAGCAGGTCGTTGACATATATATATAAAAATAAAAATAATTATTAGCTATGCAACATTACATACAACCACCCCCATTGTCTGACCTGCCACACAGTCTGAGGACGAGTGAAGAAGGCACTGCTGACTGCTGGAACTACAGTGCTGGAGACCGCCCACCCGAGGTGGAGCCAAGAGCCTAGGATACAAGTACTTCTGCATGCCGCTCCTCTCTTCTGCTGGAGGCCTGAGCGAGAGGGGCTTAGCGGGTGGCCTCCAACTCCCTAGTGTCAGTTACAGCAGCTGACTGTGGCAGTCAGTGATGTAGCGGCTAGTGCCCTGTGCTATGACAAACTGGGATGCTGGGCGTGAATTATCTATTAATCATCGCCAGCTTCCCTTGCCTGCCTGCACTCTGCCCTCACGTGCCTGCCTCGGTGTGTGTGCGTGTGCGTGCGTGCGTGCGTGCGTGCGTGTGTGTGTGCGTGCGTGCGTGCCTGCGCGTGTGTGTGTGTGTGCGTGCGTATGTGTGTGTGTGTCTGTGCGCGCGTGTGTGTGTCTGTGTATGTGTGTGTGTGTGTGTGTGTGTGTGTGGCATAGGGTGTGTGTGTGTAGGCTTTTTTTTTTTTTTTGGGGGGGGCGGGGGGCAGGTGTGTATGTGCGTGCGCATGGATGTGTGGTGCACATGTACAAACTCGTGTACTGTGTGCTACAGCTACAGCTACAGCTAGTGTGACTAACAAAACATCCCTGTGCATATTTTTCAACACTTGTAGACCTTCAACATACAGCCTGAAACTAACTGTTGAAACACAAGTATTAAAAACAAAAATCACTTACGCATGTATCAGCCCTACCCCTCTGCTACTGTCCCAGATACTGATCTACTTCCTTACTTTCTTATAAACAATTCTCTTTTTTCTTCCTTATCTCTCTCTCTCTCTCTCTCTTCTTCTTCTCTCTCTCTCTCTCTCTCTCTCTCTCGTTAAAACCCAATCTCTCTCTCTCTCTCTCATTAACACTTTGATTTAATCTTCTTCTTTTTTAAGAGGAGGTGAGCTGGACAACAGGCTGGTGAGCACGTCACGCTACAGGGCACAGCCAGTGAGGGATTGGTGAGCACGACACTGGTGAGTTTCCGCCCTGAACAACTGAGGTACTGGCGAACACAGCCACGCTAGGTTTTTTTTTTGTGTGTGTGTTTTATTTTTATTTTTAACCAAGTTGCCATACATGTTTACAGCAAGTGATTGGTGAGCACAACCACACTAGTGAGTTTCCTAAGGGCTTGGCGAGCACCGCAGTGGGGTAGGTGGGGGAGGGGGGTTACACAGCTGCTACAGGTTACTGCTTGCGTCCGTTTAAATCGCTCTCCACACTTTCTCCTCAGTGAAGCACTGCAAGTGCAAGGGAAGCAACTTCGCTATGCTTTCACTTTCACCCGTCAGTGACAGTGACTGAACCTGTTCTGAGACCGCTTTACGCTGTAAAACCTCTCTCTCTCTCTCTCTCCCTCCCTCTTGTCCAGGTGTGTGTTATTTAAACACCATCAGTAATTTACCACCAAAAATAACAGAAGGCAAGCTGCTAAAGAATAATTTGCATATATATATTATGTGCATCAGGACTTTGGTCAATGGCTTCCTGATCTTTTCCTTCACTATTAATATTACTGATCAACAAACTGAACCTTAGTTTTGATAATCGTCTACTGATTATAAGGGTTTAAGTGTGTATAATAAGTTTGCATCAAGGTTCCTGGTCCAAACATGTTTTGTTTAACCCCTTCACTGCCCCAGCCTGTAAAATTTCCGGGCTGAAAGATGCATGGATGTGCCTGCAAACAGTATATTTTCCAGTCCTTTAATACATCTGTTTTCAAAGCTATGCGTTTTGATGAAATCCTTTCACATGCCAGTGCAAAAAAAGAAGACTAAAAAGCTTAGTTTTCAAATTGCACTTTTATAGGTCGTTGTAGAACATTGCAATATGTCATCAGAAGTTCACTCAAAAGCAATAAAAAATAATTAATGACAATTTTTTTTAACTGCAATTCACTTGCATTTCTTTTGTGACCTGTTCCTGGTGTTCTATCAATGACATCAAAGACCTGTTTTTTGATGTCAAAATGAAGGTGTGTGTGTGTGTGGGGGGGGGGGGGGGGCCTCAATGCCCTAATGAGCTCATCAAACAAATTACTATTGTTGGTGATAGTGTCCCAAAAGTCACCTTAAAAAAACCAATATAAAATCAACAGCACGTTCAATCGCAAAATGTTTGCTGCGGATCATGTTCTTTCAACCTGCTCCAACCACACGAGAAGTTAAGCCTGGGACAGAGAGTTCCATAATAATGCTACAACTGATTTTTCATTTTTATTTTAGAAAACAGGTCCTTTTGTCAATGCACACACTGATCTGATACATGCGATGTCTGCTTGCATTACACAAAGTCTCCGGCTTTGCTTTAGTCCTCCTACTGTAAAGTGAGCAGAATTCAATACTGTCTCCCCAGCGACAACTCAGCATTAAGCAAGTCTGAGAACAAATATTTTTAGAGACTGACAGGCAGGCAGAGACATACAGTCAGAAATGGAGGAGGGGGGTAGAGGGCACAGAGAAAACACAGAGATAGAGAAAGTAGAAAGACACCCAAACAGACAGGGAAGTGGAGATACAGAGAAGACACAGAGACAGAGAAAGTAGAAAGACACCCCAACAGACAGGGAGGTGGAGATACAGAGAAAACACAGAGACAGAGAAAGTAGAAAGTCGCCCAAACAGACAGGGAGGTGGAGATACTGAGAAGACAGAGGCAAAATACCTATGTTACTCATTAGTCTTCACCATAGTCAGTGTACGTGCATACAAAATTACTTGTACTCCAACAACCAGAACCAAACCTATACTATTACTAGGGTGGAATAAAACATACCGCGCACATAATACTATGTCTCTATTTGTTCTCCATTTAATGGGACGGAAAAGCGGTTTGCCCAGAGAGCCCCTGCAAACAAGATCTTGCAGATCAGCTAACCTGAGCAAACACGCAAAGCACACTAACTGTCCATCAGACTGTCTGCCATGGGCAATCATACTGGTGGTGCTAGCTCCAGAGCAGGCAATGTTACTATTTCTGGCAGACCTCAGGAATCCACAGCAATAATTTCAGCCCTTTGTTTATGGAAAGACTGGAGACTGGGGAAGGAATAGCAGCAGCCTCTGCTGACTTCAGCCTCAACCTCAGGCCGTCCCAACAGACTGCTGCTGAGATTGCCAGCATGACAACAATGCACAGAGCATGTGCATGCATGTGTGTGCACACACACACACACACACACACATGTACACACACACACACACATGTACACACACACATGTACACACACACACACACACACACACACACATGTACACACACACACACACACACTCACACATGTACACACACACACACATGTACACACACACGCACACACATACTCACACACACACACAGTGTAGTGTCTGTGGTCTTTCAAACTTCAGTCTGATGAGTCTTTTGTTGGAGCTAGAGAATTCCATGGTTTTCTGAACAACTTGACAATACTAATAATCATAATAAATTTAACAAGCTTATAATTATGTTTCTTTTGTGTACTTATACATATGATACAGATATTTATATATATTATATATATATATACAATGTACATGTTATCATCTATCATCTGCCTCTCCAGTCTCTGTCATCTGTCTGCTTCCTGCTGCTCTTATCAACAGCATGCACTCAGCCCTTCTGCCGGAAACAGACCCGATGGGGATGGAGGGGTAGGGGGTAAAGCTGGGGGATGGTTCTGATCATCTGTAGGTAAAAGTAACACCACAGTAACACTAACAGACAGAAAATAGACTGACAGATTCAAGTAGGTTCAGACTTTTCCAAAAACCCTGAAAAATAACCAGCAAATGAAAAAAACAAATAACAAGTACAACAGAATAACATACAAAGCAAAAACTGAGACAGAGAGACACAACAAACAAAGAGAAATTCATTTCACATAGATACATGATATAAATATAATAAGAAATAAAGGTGTTTCACAGCATTTCACCATTTGGCTTGTAGAGGACCTGTTTTTAGGTACTCCAAACTGATTTTTTTTTACTTTTTAATATCTGAAAAGTAATCAGATATTCAAAAAGAGCTTTTTGTGATGATTTCACTGATATAATTTGTGTTTGCATCAGGTTATTAGTTTAGAAGTTATGAATTATTAACTATTTAATTTTTTGCCCATATCTATGCACCAAACTGAATATGAGTAAATGTGGAGAAAGCAGATCACACCAAACACACACAAACACAGCTGGACCCCCCCCCAAAAAAAAAGAAAAAAGAAGAAGAAGTGTTTTGCTTGTAAACTGTAATTTAGTCTTTGGCATCCCAGTTTTGATGAGGCTTACTTTTGTTATGACACTGAAACTGAAAGACTAACAGAAAATTGTATCTATATAAATTTATACAACATAAAAATTACTGACCGAAACCCACTCAAACAAAAGGCCACATTCATAAAGGAATGAGATAATCCATTTTGCAAGCCAGCATGTAAAATAACTAAACATCACACTAATCTTAATGGGAACACCAGTATAAAAAGGCCAGTGCACTGGGCACAAGTTTTTATTACCGTATCATGATGATCCAACCTTTTTCCTGCTCTTTATTGTAACATTGTTCAGGACTTAAGAGCAGGCCAACATGGCTGCACCCTGTGAAGCTCAAATTTCAGCTATTTTCCTTTAAAATAAGAAAGGAAAAAAAGAAGACTAAAAACACCTCACCCATTACTATGCTTCTCACTCTCATTGTGGGCCTATATATATGTATAAGGAGCAAATCATCCTTCACTCACGTTTATCTTCTAAACAGTAACACTGCTGAAAAAAATCAGCATCTGCAGAGCACAAATTATAGGACTATCTGGCTGGCTAAGTAAACGCACCTAAAGTTATACTTATTTCATAGACTAATTTTTCAACATTTAATTTCTTTATGCAGCTTAGCTGCGGCATAAGAATGGCAGCTCTGATGCTTCAGTTACTGACTGAGGCTACTAGTACTACAGAGTATTACTGAGGAGAAAATAAAAACTTGTAGTTGTACTTGTCATTGCAGATTTGTACAGATCAACACCATCCAACATACCATTATCATTATGCATTAAACTTAAAGACTGCAAATTACTCCTGAAAATTTGGATAATTTACACCTTAGTATTAGTAAGACTTTTAAGAGACTAATAAGACATCTGATTCAACAAAACAGCAAAAAGGAGACAAAAAAAATCTCAAATGGGAGGAGGTCATTGGGTCACAGACACCTGCTACAAAGTACAACTGAAGTTCCACTTGAAAGTGAAATTTGAACTTGAAATTGACAAGCCTGTTGTCATGTGGTGTCTGATCAATTTCGAGTTTTTGACATCACACAAGTTGCACTGTTAAATTAAAGGACTTCCTGATCTAACAATAAACACAAACAAATTTGGCTATTTTGGAGCTTTTTGATGACTTGTACGTGTGAAATTGAAAGGCCGAAAGCCAGACTTATGCAAGTTATGGACTCTTTATAGTAATAGTAATCAGGATTAGGAGCTATCTGCCTTTAACTTCATTTGCTCATCATGCATGATCAGCATATTTGCTTAAATGTTCATCAGGGGTTTAGGCCATTACAAAAACAAAAGAAAAAAATGTTGTCTACTTACTGTCACAGTGATGGGTTACCTTCACACACAGTGATCAAGACTGTATAGTACTAGTAGCTTGTGCAGATCACTAGCAAGTAACTTTTTTTTTTTTTTTTTTTAACAAGTTAAATCTTAGGTTTGAACATCCTGCCAACCACATAGGGCCACCTCAGGATGAATCACACATTTACGGATCTTTTAAAGTTTTACACCAGTTCAGAACACAAGTCATTAAACTTTAAAGTGACTCAATCGTGAGTAAAAAGCCGAATCACAGTCCTGGACACTGGACAGTCAAAAGCAACCGCAATAAAGTTAACCAACATAGCTGGCACATGTCAGTATTTGCATGTATTTCATGTAACTCCAACTGACAGAACGCTGACACTCCCAAACAGCAAAAGCTACGTGGTCCATCATTCAGTGCATTCCGCAATGAAGCCAAACAACAGCCTTTTTTCGACGATTCCTTGCCTTTCAGTAGTTAAATTCCTTGCCATGTGTAGCCGGGTCACCTCGATCGAAATTCAAAAACGCCCGCTCCATCACGCAAAAGGAAGCGTCGGATTCAAGTATGTAACTAGACAGGGCACTCAATTTTGTGATCGTCGCAGCACTGCAAAAGTCATTACGCCTCTAACTAATCCATCAGTCACACAGTCTCTCTCACACACACACACGCACACACAGAGCTCGGCATTAGTAGAAAGCCCCCTCAACAATACATGTATGCATCGCCAGACGAGCAGTCTGGGTGGATGCAGAACACATGCAACTAACACTGTAAAGTATGTAACACACTAACAGACGAACAATGTACAGACAGTCTGGTGGAACAGCAAACTGTAGAAGTGCCCATCGGACTGTTTGCATGGAAACAGACAAACTCCATCGTGAATGATTAAATTGAACCACACATCCGTGAAAGTGTGCTATAAATCGTACTTACCAGTTTGGAGATTGTCGGTGAAGAAAAAGCACCAGAGAGCAACTCAGGTCACCAAGATCGCAGAGCACTGGAAAAAGTGGACAACCGGATATGGATGCGCTGTGATAATCGACATGCGCGTTTCAGTTCCAGGGAAGCAACTCCTGAAAATGTGTCCGCTTCAGCAGTTGCTAAGTGCGACTGGACCGGAGGCCGGAGGCGCCAGAACAGGCTACTTTCAGCAGAAGTTCTGCCACAAATGTGTTTATAATGTGTATATAAATTAGAGACGGAGCAGAGAGTGTGTGTGTGTGTGTGTGTGTGCGTGTGCGCGCAAGCCTCTGTGTGTGCGTGTGTGCATGTCTAAAAGCGGAGCGAGTGTGTGTGCGCGCGAACCTCAGTCAGTTACGATGGGTGCATGTGCGTGCATATGTGTACGCACGCGTGTAAGTGTGCGACTATAGTAAGTGGTTATACCCCCATCTCCTCTCTCTTCTGGGAAACAGAGGGGGGAAACAATAAACCATGAACGTGTCCACTGCTAAACGGCTCTCAAGTTCTGATGATTCAGATTTGACGTGTGTGTGTGTGTGTGCGCGTATCAAACTCCAAGCACTGGTTTACATCCCATGCCGGAAAGCGGTGCTCGGAGTGTGTGTTTTGTGTGTCTTTGTTTTTAATTCACTGCAATTATCCGGCCATAAATAATCCTCTATGTCTTAAAAAAGAAGTGAAACAAAATTGCATTTCAAAAGGATCAAACAAACCACATTATGTATAGTGCATTTGTAGCACGAAAGTACAACACTCCTCACGTGAATTAGCAATTATGTAGTTGGTTTTGTTCCATTTCATCATTTAATCTTTTCTTTGTGCCTTTTCTGTCCCATCCCACACTCCCAAAACATGTGTGTGAACGTGTGTGTGTGTAAATGGTTGAAAAGCACTGAACTGAAAAACTAGTTTTCTTCCACAGGTAGAAGAGATTAAAATAAAAACCCTAATGGATTTTGGAAATACCCCCTTGATTATATATTTATTGTCATTTATATTAGATAGTTGGACTGGTTGCACACAATAACAGCTGGTGTTCATAAAAAAGATGACAGGCTGTAGGAAACAACAAAGCCAGATGTGATCGCTGTACAGTCAAGCCTCACAAGATAGTTATTGGAGGTCAATGTCCTGTCTGCCCCTCAGGGTCACCCCAGGAGCAGCCACTAACACAAGAGGATTCTAAAAATATAACCATCAAAACATTTCATTTTTCATTTTTATCTCTTTACCTGTTGGAGCAGTTTTCATTTTGATCTCTTTACCTGTTGGTGAAGAGCTGGCTTTCTAGGACAACATTTTCAGCTTTGAGAAGTTTAGCTCCTTTAAAGAAATTTTAAAAAGAGTTATTTGAGAAGTCTAGTTCTTTTGTATTATTCATTTTAATAAGAGTCCTCTGAGAAGTCTGGTTCCTTTAAAGTCATTTCTGTAAGTTCTTTGGGGAGTACAAAGCTCCTTTAAAGTTATTTTAATAGGAGTTCTTTGGAAGTTCCTTGTTAAGTTGTAAAATTTAACTCCAAAATGGAATTTTCAAAGTATTATCCTACTAAACATAAGCGCACAAAAGGACAAGGACACTGATTTTAAAACATGCGCTGATTTTCAGTTAAAACCCTTTGTCAAGCAACAGACAAAAGTCTACAAAAACTTCTGCACCAATTGGAAGTTAATTTCACCCATAACGTTGTGTATTATCTGTCTATTTGTTGCTTTCACTGAATGGTGTCTTCACTGAACATTTGTGCTTGTTTTGTATTGTCTAACTAGAATCAGCATTCTTTTTAACTTTCTGTGTTAAATACCATTTCAAAATGCCAGCAGTCAACTTTGTTTCAGATTTTTTATTATTTTCCCCTTCTCATACCAACGATCAACAAACCTGTAGAAACACAGCATGTTAATTCTTGGATATTGACATCCCCTCAACCACAAAAGGTTTCATCAGGACAAATGTGATCCCAGATTTGTCAACAGGAGAGCAAATTACAATGCATGGAATATGGGCATAATGAGGAAAGTTACAGTAAGGCAGAGGAAACATAAAGTCATTCTCCTCACTAATTGTTTTCAAATATATAATTATATAGTCCATAACAACACCCATTTCTGTCCTTATTTTAGTCTCATCTCTTCTGCCCATTGAACATAATACAGGTTTTGAAATGACTGATTCTTTTCAACATAATTATTCTGGTCTAAAAATCATCTGTTTACCCAGCCATCCTTACTTCTTTACACACACATACACACATCTGACTCACTGAAATATCAAATAATCAAAGCAAAAAAAGCAACAACCCAAAAAACCAGAAGACCGAAAAACACAACTGGACCTTTCTTCTTTTATCTTTTCTGGCTGCATCATCTGTTTTTATTACTTCCCTATCCCCAACTCCACTGGTTACAAACATACATGCAGATTAATATACATATCATACTGTATTCATTTAATTTTCACATCACTGCATGCAAACACAAATGCAATTATCAATCATGATTAATTAAAAGACAAGATAGGTTTTAACTTTTCCACTGTGGTTTTCTCTTATCAATGAAAGCATTGATTCCTTCTTTCGAGTCGAGCAGTTGCAAGTTGTCAACCATGACTTTCTCAGCAAACCTGGAACAAATATTTGTCATATTAAAAAATAAGAGATATATGGCTCTGTTCATTTGTTCCTCCTTTTCCTACTTGAGTTCATTCACCTCGTAGACTTGAAGAAGAAACATGAAGAGATCCGAGAGGCATATATATATATATATATATATATGACTGTATATATGCACATGTTCAATATCTCTTATTCAGTGCATGATTATTAATATTACAAACATTATTGTTATCACTGTTAACATAAATACCATTTCCACTATCGCATTTGTCATTAGAAGAGGGATTAAAAAAACATTCTAATCACAATTCATACTGCTGCTACACATTTTCATCATCATCGTCTACCTGAACAGTTGTTACTATTACCTGTAGGCTGCTCGTTTCTCCAAACTTCATCTGTGAGTAGAAAGCAGCTTTGCCCAGCGCTGTGACTTCTTTGCTGAACTCGCAGATTTTCCTTGCTACTTTCAGAGTCTGGAAATCACAATAAGGGTTATATTACATATAATACATCTGTTGCTAAACCATATGTAACCCTCTCCCACAAAACCAGTCTCAAGTCAGCTGTTGATCAGTCCTAGGGGCACATATGTGACCCTCTCCCACAAAACCAGTCTCAAGTCAGCTGTTGATCAGTCCTAGGGGCAGAAACAGCTGCTGGGGGTCAATCTGGGTGATCTTAATTCTTTTGCAGAACTATTCTTAGGCATTAACTAAGCAGCTATATTTTCCTTGAGAAATGATATTAAAGTAAAAGTCCAAGGTTTTTAAGTATGCAAAATGACAATTGAAATGACTGACAAATGAGTCACTAGTTTCAGATTTAATGAAATAAAAAATAAAATAAAACGTTTAATTGGGTTTTTAATCGATTTTAGTTTCTGTAGGCTGACTGAGACTACTGTCTCAGGTTCTCCATCAGTCACGTGACTTTCCCGGAAGTGACGTCAGCCTGGGGAGTCAGTGCGGTTGCCATCTTAGATTCTTCAGGAAACTGTGTATGCGTGTGGTCGACAAAAAAGTTAATTATGCCGGCCTACTGTGTTGCGTGAACTGTAACAATTCGCAGACGACCCCAGGTATAACAATGCATGAGCTCCCGCGCAATCGACCCACAGTGAGGGAAAGTGGATTAAATTTATACAATTCAAACGAGCTGACTTTCTTGCTGCGCCGCAATGCCCATTTGTGTAGTGGGCACTTCAGTGAGTACGATTTCGCAAACCCCATGGAATACCGCATGGGGTTTGCTTTGAAGCTGACACGATGTTCCGGTACTCTTTCAAAATCCTGCCTGACAGGCTCAAACTGATACGACTGTATCCTTGTGGGTCTCTCGGGCAAGTATCAGTTTCGTCTTCGGAGCTCGAGTTGGCCATTTTGCAGCGACTCCCCAGAGTGAACCTAGTAGGCATATGGTCACGTGATTTGGGCGTCATGGCGATGCTTTCGGTATGACAGAAAATGCCTTTTTTCATTCTAGGGAAACGCAATCTATACAGGAACCCTGTCAGTCCAGACACCTGGGTTCCCAGTGAATACTTCCAAATGAATATGTTTTCAGGACATATGAATCTTCCCCCCCTAACCTTTCCTGAGGTGCAAGCATGAAAAAACAAGAACAAAAACCAGAAGATAAAATAAATGTGTCTAACTAGCTTTCAGTTACAGATCATAATTAACTGAGTCATCACGTGCAGTGTCAAACATTGAAGAAGAAAATTTAAGGCACAGTGTCAGCTGTAATCTTTGATAGTGTTGCCTCATAAGACACTGGAATGTACAAAAAAAATAAACCGAAAATATGCACGTGGAAGCAAAAGGTGAGTGCAACCACCCCCACCCCCCTCCCCGACTGAAAAAGACAAACAATAGCAGCAGCTACAAGAACAAATGTAATAAATAACAAGAACAATAACAAGAATCTTCATTGTGCATTCCCACAGCATTCACAAGAAGAAGAACTTAACACATCAAACAAGTAACTTGAGGTGTCCTACCTCTTCCTCCAGTTTGTCCTCAGGCACAACTTTGCTGACCAACCCATGTAGCAGTGCATCTGTGCAAACACATCACAAAGTTTGTGGAAGCGCGTGACAAAGTCTGTGGTAACACACCACAAAGTGTGGCAACACATAACAAAGTCTGTGGCAACACACCACAAAGTATGTGATAACACACCACAAAGTCTGAGGTTACACAACATCACAAAATATGTGGCAACATACAAAGTTGGCAATGTATCACAAAGTCTTCAGCAAAACAGCATCACAAAGACGGGCAAAAAGATTTGGAAAGTGTGTAGAAACATCATGATGCAACTACGTGTAACAAAACATCACAAAGAAAAACTGAAGCAACCCATCACGAAATCTGTAGCAACACAGCATTAGAAGGTTAGTGGAACCACACCACCCCAAAGTCAGCATAGAAATAAAAACCCAGGGCCACAACATCCCAAAGCAAGCCAAGAACAAAATCACCTGATAACATCATGACATCAGTCTAATCAAAAACCTGTGGTTTTCCTCTGAGTCAACACTTGAAACCACCACTTCACTTCACAACAATGAGTTGACCAGTGACTTTGCTGAACTATCTGGTATTAGAACAGGATCTTCATTAATGCTGAGATCAAAATGACATGAAATACTCTGAAATCCCCTTAAAGAACACACCAATGAAGATTTTGCCGGCATTAAAACAAAAAGTCTGATTTTAGGCTATTGGCTAAAGATACTCAAGCCTGTTAATGCTTTGAAATAACCAATCTGGTTCCACTCCTGTCAGGTCACCTTGAGCAGAAATGGGCTGTCCTGTGAACATCATCTCCAGAGCCACTTTGCGTGGCACGGCCCGGCCCACTGCAACCCCAGGGGTGGTACAGAACAATCCCACGTGGACGCTGCAAGAAGACATCCCGTGGACAAGATCAGTTATTGGTTATCACCAGTTACTCCTGGTTATCACTGGTTACTGCTAAGTACCAGTTTTTCCCACTGGCAATCACCAACCCATGCTGATACTGCCAGTCCAGAAGGCACAGCAAGGACAATGAGAAAGACATTGGCAGGTTTTTGAGAAAGACGAACAAAATGCAGTGAACCATTCACTGTTATCTTCTGTGGGTTACATGCTGGACTGTCTCAAGCAGTGACGGTCGGACCACCCATGCCATCATCCTCACAGATTCAATGAGCTTGCAGCAAAAAGTAGAATGGGAAGCCCGGACTGGAATGTGTCAATGGTTAACACCCACCTTTGAAACTTCTTGTGGGTGTACTGCCCTGGACAAGCCAGAGTGAAGGGATTTTAGTTAGTTGGTGCTTTGAGCCATTGTCAATCAGCTGAACACTGCAACTGTTTCAAAGGCAACATTGGGGAAACTTCTGAGAGACGGGGTGGAGTGTATATTTATGGGCTTTTCTGAGCGCATAGATACCATCTTGAACTGAACTGAACTATGGGATAAACAAACACATGCACATATATATGTTGTCATTTGCATGCATGAACTCAGGCACACACACACACACTCCGTCTTTCTCTCTGCCTGTCTCCATCTCCGTCTGTCTGTCGGCTGGCTGGCTGGCTAACTCTCTCTCTCTCTCTCACACACACACACACACACACACACACATGCTCATATCCACATATTTGCATACACTTGCGGGAAATATAGGCAAAGTTGCAGACAGACCAGAAATAAACTGAAAAAAACTCTTCTCCTTTTTTTAACAGCTATGCTAAAAGATAACAACATACCCAGGTGTGGCAAATCTTGACTGATCAGTAACAACAGCAATGTCACAAGTAGCCACCAACTGACAACCAGCTGCCGTCGCTAACCCTGTTGGACACAAACATTTACAGTAGAAGAAGAAGCTGCACAAACAAGCATCTGCATCTGCAGTATAAGAAGGGAAAAGGAAAAACAAAATTGTGAAAAGGAAAAATATTTTTACACCAGTCAACCATGATCAGGGCAAAAGACCAAAAGACCAAGATGAATGCGGTAAAGAAGAAGAAGGAGAAAAAGATGATTACGATGATGAAAGTGATGACGTAAGAAGAAAGAAAAACAAAACAGGAACAGTCCAAAAAGCACATGAACAATCAAGAAAAGGAAGCAACATTGCCAGGAGATGAAGAAAAGGAACCAACACTGAGCGAGAAAGCAAGAACCAAGAAAGAAAGGAAAGAACAGAAAAGAAAATGAAGGAGGAGGAAGATGAAATAAAAAGCAGAAAAGTAGAAGAGTTTGAATATTCCTTAAAATGCCTGAAGCATCATCAGTGACAGACATTCCATCATATTTCTAAAAGGAGGAAGACATTTCTAAAAGAAGGAAGACTAAGAATACCGAAAATAAATAAACTGGTATGCTATTGGCGATTAGGTATCAATTCTTAAATTCACTCATTCACTCACATATTTGGCAGACTTTATCAGTTTATGCTTGCCAAATCACCTACACACACAAGAAGAAGAATCAATAAAGTCATTTATATACATGTGCAAGTGTCTACACAAGCATGCTGTGTACATGAACAAAGACATTATATATGTATACACTTTGTATGGTGTATACATACACACAGAAAAACATACACACACACACACACACACTCTGTGTCTATAAATACACAATGAATACTAACCATGAACTTGTGCAATCACTGGAACAGGCAAATCCTGCAAGCAAAGAAAGTCACCCACATTTTTTTTTCTCCAAATAAAATTCATTAAAAAAAAAAAAATCATCTGATTATTGTAAATGAAAACAAGCAATAGAATTGATGACACAAAACAATGAAATAAACTAAACATATTACCTGAATGAGGTTCATGACACGCGTGCAGGAGCTGAAGACTTTTTCATGGTATTCCCGCCCTGTCTTGTCCGTCTGCAAAAAGAAAAAGAAAAAAATGAGCAACCCTTCTCCCTCCACCCACCTCCCCCTGAAAGCAAACATACAAAACACAAGAGGTCAACAAATAAATGCAAAACAACAAACAACAGACAGCTGTAATAATCACTGTCCAGATGACATTGTCCTTTGTGTATAGTGACATCTATGAGACCCATACCTGAGAGCCAAAATTATGTGCCAACTCTACAAAAGTCTTTTGGATCAGACAATAAGCCGAGCTCCCCCATGTGTATATGTATGCATAACGAACACATTAAAGAACCTGCAGTCCATGTCAGAGTTGACAGCAATCACTACAAAGACCAAATGAACATAAATATGTGGCTTCAAACTGCACTGTAAACTGTCACAAGGCATGCAGAGAATGTGTGCCGAGATGGCAGCAGTTTCATGTGGCATCAGCGATGCCATAACCACTTAGTGCTGTAACTACACCACTTCAGTGGCTGTTCAGTCATGAGCAATTACAGCACAGTCAGTCAGCCCAAAAGCTGAGAATAGCGCCACACAAAAAGTATCATTTAATCAATCAGTACTATTAACTATATATAACATTGAATACTCTGACCTATTCCAGGCTTAAAAATAACAGAGAGAACCTTTCATAGCTCTGGGTTCTCAGCAGAGAAAATCTTCATTTCTTAGTATGCAGTGCCTAACACTAGCGACAGACAGACAGGTAGAAGTACCAGTTCTTTCAAGTCATGGCCAGCCGAGAAGACAGGTCCAGTGTGTGTGATGATGATGACACGCAAGTCTGGAGTGTCAGGTGAAAGGGCTGCATGCAGCTGATCCAGCATGTTCAGTGACAAAGCATTCCTGAAAAAAATCATAACCCCATGCACATTGTTGTTGATCACCTGTACACAGCAATATTCTCAATTTCCAAGCAGATTCAAGTGATTCAGCAAGTCTGCTTAAGAGCAGAGAATAGTGCTAGATATGAAAGCAATCAGCAACCAATCTCAAAATCACCCAGACTTAGAACAAAGCACAATATTATTAATAATAATACAGTTGACAAATTATGTAAAAACATTCATATGTACACACAGTCACATGTGTGCAAGTGCACAGACACATGTGCACAAAATGTGTTCTAAGCTCTCTGAAGCAGAAGCACACAAATTTTTCCTCTGTGAAATTGAGGACTTTCTTGAAACCTTGTAACATAGGTTTCTTGTTTCCAGATGTTTGGATCACTTTAAATTTTATGTAAAACAACTATACGTAGAAGAAGAAGGAAAAAAAGAAAAGATACAATTAATTCAAATTAATTTGACATGTTACAATCGTTTACCGTCGTTTGGTATCGTTGAGGCAGATGGTTCGAATCCCATTGTCATGTGATGTAGTGAGAAGTGGCTGTGGCTGTGACTCTGACTGTGTACATCGAGGGATGGTCCGAGAGATGCCACGCATTCCCTGAAATAACGTTTTGCTGACAGTCTCACACACAACACTAGTGAGTGTGTGTGTGTGTGTGTGTGTGTGTGTGTGTGTGTGTGTGTGTGTGTGTGTGTGTGTGTGTGCGTGTGCGTGCGCGCAGTATTACACTGGCAGCAATATCGAAGGTCTTTGATAACATTCAAACCACAATATTATTGTTATTAATATTCCACATTTAGCCCCGCGTCAGTTCTCTCCGCTTTGTGTATGTGTAATAACTTTCAAACGTGTACTGACATCAATGTTTTCATCTAAAATCATTATGTATTAGGCCTGCAAGTATATGACGTTGAAGGAGAAAGATACGACGGCTAAATGTGAATGCACGTTACATAAATATTCTCAACTCGTCCTACTTGTACGACAATGTTCCAAACTCGTTCAGAAAGTGGAACGGGGACGCAAGGATATATAGATCTGTATATTTTAAAATGTAAACGAACTTAAATGAGTACGGTAATCAACAAAACACTTGTAAATACCGTACATGCAAACGGAACACCTTTCCCAAATACAGCACGGAGATGAGTCGTCTGCTCAAAGCCGCCATAATGCCCAATGTGTTGAGAGTGCAGTCCCTTGAATAATCATCGCCCTCTGACCTTTCAGCTGTACTTTTCCATCAGTGTCATATAGTTCGCTCTGCTTCACATGCCCATGTGTACAAACGGACGAACAGGTTTTATCTGATCGCTTGGCTGCAAAATTATTAATACTGTTTAGAGTTTGTACTGTAATGGAAACGTGATACATTGGAACATCCACAAACTGAACGACAGCAACCAGACCTTGACTGCACGCCCGTAATTCAACTCTTCTGCGTACTCGTAACGCCCAGCTTGGGCAGTTCACATCATTTTGGCGTTTCCATACCCACATAACTCTGAGAGATTACAGAATCAGTTCTCAGCCAAAGAATATGTACTAGTGGTGCAGTTTTCTCGGTATACTAGTGCAAAAGAAAATATCTATCCCAGAACGTTATTATTCACAAATAAATGAAAGCATCCATGAAAAAAAGTTCCAGTTCAAGCAAGACATTACATGGCACCCTCTTAAAATTAAAGGGAACCACTTCGGTGAGGACGTCATAGGACATCCCAAGGGCAATGAATGGGCTTAGATGCATGTTGTCGATCGCTTTTAGTTTTATATAGCGCTATTCTCTGCTCTTGAGCGCTCCCATTTGATTCTACAGGAGTGAAGTTTTTTATAGCACAATTTTGAATATCCACTGAAGTGGTGTACTTACAGTGCTGGCGCCACATGAAACTGCTGCCATCTCGACGCATTCTGTGTACACCATACAACTTCATGCAAAGCCACATACATAAGGTGCATGCCTGTTTAGCGGTAAGCTGCCACCTGCACTTTTGGCAGAATGACCGGGGTCTTTTACGTGCTACTGCAGTAACACGGGGTGGAACAGATACTGAAAGAGTCAGCACAGAAAGTTGACCCTGGAGAAGAAAATTCTCCCACCGCTCCTGCAGGGATTCGAACCCACAACCTTTCGATCAAGTCTTGCACACTAACCACTGAGCTATCCCCGCTCCCCAATGTGATCCTTTTGCACATTTATACACACGGGGGACCTTAATTGTATCATCAAAAGGACTTGTTATTCTGCATGTGATGGCATTGCACATCACTGTGTACTGAAGCATGACGCAGCACCAGCGGGCCATCGCCAGCTAACGTAAAAGAAGCGCTCGCGCCAAATAATTACAACAATTGTGAAATATTGTAGGTCTAGTAATAAAGTGCTGTAATCAACAAGTCTAAAAGTTTAACCACATAATTTTTGGTCCCCACCAGGATCAGATTTTTGATAACCCTCTTCACTATTGTAGGCTGGGAGATGTGGGGTCTGATGCAGCCCTTTATGAAGGGAGGACTTTACCTCCGTCAGTTTTACTCTAAGGTCTTCCAGATCTAAATGTAATGCCGCAATTGATTTTTTAACTGACCCAATTTTCAACAGGGCAGCACTCACCAGTAAATGAGTGCTGCTGTGCCAAAAATCAGTTCAGGAATTACAAATTTAAACTGCTCGCAATTAACCTTGGGTTTCACAGTTTTTCTTTTCAGGTGAAAGGAGTACATATCCGTTGCTGATCATCCAAGAAGCCAATGTACCCGTCAGGCAAGCTAGGACACTTGCTGCGCTTGTGCCGTGTTCTGCTGGTTGACAATCCCAAAATCCACTTTGTAAACTTCAAAGCATTTCAAGGCATTTTAAAAACAATTCTTTATCCTTTTCTTTCTTCTCTGTTCCACAAAATGTTTTGATAAGATTCGTCTTCTTCTACACACTGTTTTGATTTGAATGGTTCACATTTTTTGCTGCCTCATTAAAACACCAAGTTACGTCCCCCCCACCCCCCGCTCCTTTAACAGTCATATTGTGCTGGTGATAAACATTGTGGTTTGCATGCAGATGTCATTGGTGAGCCATCCATTCAATTTCATTCACACACAGTGAAACAGCAATCAAAATCCAAAGACAAAAATCCTTGCACTGCAGATTTTATTGCAGACAAGGTGCTCAGTAACATTTTTTTTATATTCACAGGTGAGAAGGAAGGAGCTTATTTTCCAGGCAAGATGATTCCGTCATACTGTAACAGAGAAAGAAAACAATGTGTTAGAACTTGAAACACCGGTCTTTTAGTTAAATAGCCTTCATTTACACTTGACAACATTTGCAACCAATTTAAACTGTTCCAAAGACATAATCTCTTAAATCTGAGTCACAAACTGTTCTTAATTATGCCAGTCTCAACATAAATAAGCATTTACCCTCCCCATAGTGTGTGTGGCATTCACTTTTTTTGCACACAATATTGATTTGGAAACAATTTTCTGCTAAGGTTCATGACCAAAAGTCATGGTATGTGGTGTAGGACAGGTATCTTTATCCTGAGATATCTTTATCCAGTGTCAATTGAAGTTTCAAAGCAGGAATGTGGTCATTATCTGCCCCATACAGCAATTATATCCCTGCTTTCCTGGCTGGAGCAGGCAGGAACAAGGATGAAAAATTGGGTTTTTCACATGGACAACTCAAGCTGTCGGCCTTCCATGCACACTTCAAGCCATGCTTTCCAGCACCCATCCTCCAAACTCTGCCATAACTGGT
Organism: Alviniconcha marisindica; assembly: GCA_018857735.1. Taxonomy (NCBI): domain Eukaryota; kingdom Metazoa; phylum Mollusca; class Gastropoda; family Provannidae; genus Alviniconcha; species Alviniconcha marisindica. Next base: position 1,662,944 of record JABMCL010002784.1, read on the forward strand.
TATGCCACTGAAGGAGATCTCCGTATCTCAGTCCCCCTCCGAAAGGTTTGGGTACTAACAAAGACTGGACAACAGAGTTGAAGCACACGGGTAAACATCAGGTGTGTCCGCCAAGCATAATTTTTTTGTTCTATCTTGATGCCACATTTGGTATTTGTACCACTAAAGATCTGCCCCCACCCCCTCCCCCCCAACATTACCCCAAACTTTGATACAAGATTGATTTTTTTTTTTAAATGGACTGAGAATGGGCAGTGAGTGGTGTGTATGCCTCAGTGCCTGTAATACAGTCAGCATCTGTCACCTTGCTCTGGAACCACTTTATGGATTCCTCTTTTGTGATGCGGTGCTGGAAGCCAATGATGCTCTTTCGTCGCCTCCTCTGGCTGATGTTGAAACCTGAAAAGCACATATCCACATTGCAAGCATGCTGAGCATATCGGAATACCTTCACCAAGGCCCTAAATGGACCTGGTGAAAAGACAAAAGTGCTGCATAGATGCCACCAGGGTTCATCTCGCTGTACTTAAGGCAGAATGCAGCTACCCAAAGGGGCACTTGACACTGCCCCACAATGCAGACATACGACTACATGCAAACCTACACAACACAGGATCTCAAAGACAGAACACACATACAAGCATTAATGAACATCAAAAACTTGCAACAGTCAGTCCAGTCTAGAGTGTGAACCAAAAGCCAGCACTATAAACAAGAAAAGTGAAGTGTGTCACATAGAAGTAACCAGCGCCAGCACATGTAGCTGACCCAGTGTTGCGACAGTGAGGTTTTCTCTAGCACAAAGTTCAGTCAGACTGGCCGTCACATCAAGACAGCAGTCCGTGCCAATGTGCCACAAGAACAGTCATGGGAAGGAAAGCAAGTTATTAGTAGTTCTTGGTTTAAACCTCCCGTCAACTATATAGGGTCACCCTATTACAAACCACACATTCTAAATTCTTTAGTTCAAAACACAAGTGGGTAAGTAACAAGTCAACAGCTGACAACTTCGGAAAAAACAGTCAACAGCAGAAACAAGCCAGCCCAAAAGAGTCAATAACAAGTATGTCTCAATATTTACACTATATATACTGTGGCCAGACAAGGGAAGAAACACACACTCTACACATCTAGGTTGTTTACTATGTGTCACATAGAAGTAACCAGCGCCAGCACATGTGGCTGACCCAGTGTTGCGACAGTGAGATTTGCTGTAGCACAAAGTTCAGTCAGACTGGCCATCACATGAAGACAGCAGTCCGTGCCAATGCGCAAGCAGACAAAACATTTGCAGCAAAAAAACAAAAACCACTGCAGATACATGTGGTGCCTAAGGAGCCAGAAAGCATCCCATCTTACCTGGTCTGCACAGCACGATGTAGAAGTCCATGCCGTAGATACCAATCCCTGGGTCGTACTTGATGCCCAAGTCAATGTGCTCCTGGATGCCGAAGCCAAAGTTGCCGGTGTCGGAGAAGTTGTTCTTGCGCAACTCGTACTCACGCACCTAGACAGCAACAGGTAGACAGGTCAGCTTGCTTAGCATTATACAGCAAAATCACAACAGCAGCACCTGGTGCTAAGACTCACTTTTGGTAACAGACTGTCACTGTTAAATGGGCGTAATAGTAATGATGAATGAATCAACCCAATATTAAAAAAACATTCTATGTGATTTTACTTGAGAATAAAATTCTTATGTCTAATGAAACACCAAGAGCAAACAGAGAACTAACTCGGGATGCCCACAAAGTGATGTGCAAGTCAGTTTGTTCTGGACAAACCATGAAATAGTTGCTGCTGCTTAATATTACAAGCACAACACTTACATTTCTTTGTGATGTCTGTCTCTAAAAATATGCCACAACAGTACAAACGTAGTACACTACACTCTCACCTTCAACCCACGCTCCAGAATTTCCTCAGCCTTGGCCCCACGAACAGTGCAGTGGACAGCAATCTTTTCATTTCTGCGGATTCCAAAGGAACGCACTGTGTAGCGGGCTGCAACAGTCCAACACAGAACATTTAAAAAACAGAAAACTGGTTCTGTAACAATCACTGAACTGAGCAGCAGAAACATTTACCCACAGCAACAGCTGACAACACTAGCTAAGAGTTAGTTTGTTAGTAATACTAATACACAGTAACACTAACTGGATTTTAATGTTCTGTCAGCCACACAGGGTCACCTCAGAATGATAAAACTCCATCATCAGCAAATGTATGTTTCAAAACTTTTCACATGTATGCAAATCTTAAATCAATCCCGACACACATATAAAACAAAACATACACACACAAACATGAATCTTTTTCCCTGAATAATTACTCCCTTCAATATGACCCTTGTTAAAAAAATAAAAATAAGCATGCAACTATTAGGCTACATGGGACATGCTGGTATCGACCGTTCTATCTATTTTTTAACATCAGATTAAAGAAAAATTAAATACGAAAAAGGAATGGGCAGATTTGATAAATGCAGAACAGCAAATACATGTCCTATGGCAGCAAGCTGCATATGCCACCCACCAATGATCATCCCTTGGCTGCTCAACAAGAGCCATACTAAAAAACCTATCTCTTCAAACAAAAATGTTGGAGAAGTTTCTGGAAAAAGTCAGAAGAATGAACCATTAGCAGAACAGAAACAGCAAGATGACTTGGCAAAAAGATGGGAAATGAGACAGACAAGGGAAATCAAATGACATTCCTGAGATTCCACACATCAGACATCTCATTCTCAAGCCTGCCTTTGGAAAACTTGAAGAAATGTCAACACCGATTTAGGTTGAAGAACTGTTGACATTTACCGATTTAGATGATTTATCACTACTCATTTTCCTTCAGCAGATTAAGATTGTGAAGGCATAAAGAAGTCTCATAAAACTTTAAAAGGCTTTTCAAAAACTATTTTAAAAAACTAGAAATTGACCTGCATCACCATGAAATTTTAATTGACATCACATCTGAGAGCTGAACACAACCATTTGATTGAACTTTTAGGATGTCACCACAAGGACTGTGGCTAAGAATGTACCACATATAAGTAACCAGCGCCAGCACATGTAGCTGACCCGGTGTTGCAACAGTGAGGTTTTCTGTAGCACAAAGTTCAGTCAGGCTGACAATCACATCAGATAGCAGTCCGTGCCAATGTGCTCATAGTAATAGTTTCACATAATTAACCAGCGTACAATTGAGCACGGCAACTTCTCACTGCCTCTGACATGGTTTAAATATCAAGGCTGGATAGAAAGCATCACACCACAATTCAAGACCCCCAAAATGCAGTAGGAAACAAAAACCACACACAGGATGATCTAGAATAAACAAATACATGGGTTTCAGTAAAGTTTTGTCAAACTATCACATCTGCACCATCAAATACATTTTTGTCCATTTTCTTCTTCTTCAGTGCATCTATCCATTGCAACCTAAAAACGTTGTCTGATTAGCAAAACATCCTAACGAGGCGCACAACAGCCAAAACTAAGACAAAATTGGAGGAAAAACACCCATCTCCATGTATATTATTAAAAACAAAAATCTGACAAGCTCTACATACCTTTGGAGTACACTGGCTGTTGTCCTGTGAGCTGTTCCAGCACCTTAGCTGCACGAGTCAGTCTGTCACCGGACTCACCGACGCAGATGTTCAGGCACAACTTGCGGATACGCAGCTCACGCATAGGGTTTTTGGCCCTCTTGTTGCTCTTATCCTCCTTCTTCTCCTGCATAATAAAAACACAGAGGGTAACAGCGACTTAGTAACACACTATTAAATATTTCTGTCAATAGAAAGAAAAAAAGTATCTCTGAGAAACATAAAGTATGATAAACAAAAAAAATTAAAATGTAGAACTTCAGGTCATACCATAACCATATGTTGCAACGACCTGTTACAGGCTGAGTGTATGCACATGTATGTATGCATGTCTTGCACACACATGCAAAACTGCAAGTGTTTATAAATAATTTATTAACTGCTAAGAACTTAATGGTTCCTGTTATGTAGAAGTATGTCTTAAATCAGCTCATAAAAGTAAGGGATATAGTTATACTTCTTTGACAATCTGAATGTGAACACTTCAATTCTTAAAATAATTTTTTTTTAACTTGGCAAACTTTACGCTGGCACAAATTGTAGCCATTATGTTGTAAGATGTCAACTGACATACTCTTCTCTTTCGTTTACTTCTATCAGCAAGCTGCAACAAATGGTGAGTTTTGTAAGATGTCAACTGACATACTCTTCTCTTTCGTTTACTTCTATCAGCAAGCTGCAACAAATAGTGAGTTTTATTGTATGTTTTACTATGCGTAGGCCTATATGCTCCTTTGACATTTGACCTAGTCTTTTGGGTTAACCGTGCAAACTTTATCGTCGGCAAAACAATCGATCGTGTACTGAGGACACACCCGTTCACGCTACATTACACTTTTACAGACTGTAAATGTAATCAAACCCACTTCTTTAACAAATACTGGCTTCATTCCCTAGCTTAGTAGACTGTGACTGGGCGATTCTGGAGATATTTGGGATCCAAAATAGCATTTAAAATATCCCACTCCCAGGAATTTTCGACAGTCTCCTTGGATATTAACTATAAATCGCACACAATTTTAATTCCAAGCATTCCAAGCCTGAAATATAGTTTTCTAAGAAAGCAGCCACAGAAGTGCGAGACCAAAACAGGAGTGTGGGCGACAGTCAAATATTTGATCTCAATTTTGGAGTATATTATGCATGTAATCGTAAACTAATTACTAGAAATGCTTAATGACACATTGCGTTACGCATATAATCGAATGCACAAGCAAGCAGAAGTCAGAACCACACGATGAAACTCGATCAATTTAGAAGTCAACAAAATAATGCGCATACCGCCATGTTGCTCGCCTTGCAAAGGAAGTAGCGGGGGTCATTTCCGGCAAGTGTTTACCTTTTTTCTTTGGACAGAAATTCAAAATAGCAGTATTTTTGTTGGTATTATGTGATTTGTGGACAAAGATATGTAATTAGACAGAAATATTACTGAATCATAAAAAAAAAATTCATAACGTAGCCTTCTCGCTGCCTCTGAATGTCACGTGATTAATGGCGGTCGCGGCATAGCAACAAAGTCACCATCCAAATTATTAGGAACAGCAAAAGAACTAATCATGAGTTCGAGCGGCGAGGAAGAAGAAGTTGGGCCTTCTGTAGACTCAAATGACCCAGAGGAACGTATTGCTGCAAGAAGACTACGGATAGCACGTCGAAATGAAGCAGCCAGAAGGTTTGTCAGAGTCTGCATGGACACCCAGTTTGTTGACTAATGTATAAATAAACTAGATCTAATCGAAGGGACGTGTCGGTCTCTGTACATCTTTGTGGATCGTTGTTCTGGCTATGTACAGGAAGGGGGTATAGCAATACACTGTAAACAACAGAGCGATAGGCCGATAATGTGTAAAGCTGAGTGCTTCGGACTGTGTCGGTGTACGCCATGTACGTCTTCGTCATATTCCCAGTTAAACAGTTGTTAATTTAACCTTCCGTGAGACTACAAATTTTGCTCCCAATGGCGTAGCACCGGTGACAGATCCTGTATTGGGCTCTCATAGCAGTACTGGGGCAATATCTACTTTTAGCCCCATCGGTTTGCTGTCCTCAAACGGTTTGAGGATGCGTGTGTGCTTCTGGCACTGGCATCGTACGGAATGAACTGATAAAAGTGATATGTGGATATGTCTGCGTAGTACATACTCTCTCTCTCTCTCTCTAAAACTCTCTCTCTCTCTCTCTCTCTCTCTCTCTCTCTCTCTCTCTCTCTCTCTCTCTCTCACGCACACACACACACACACATATACACACATACACACACACACACACACACACACACACACACACACATTCTTATACCATTTGAGGACTGCAAACCAATGGGGCTAAAAGTGGACATTGCCAGTACTGGCACTAACATACATATACCAGGGCAAATTTTATAACACTCCGTGACATTAGCATGCATAGTAGTTAGTATTAGCAGCATTGTGTCAAGCAGAATAAAATTTACCTTTCAGCCCATTACTAGGTAATGGCTTGTTTGTTGTCAGCATTTTTTGGCTTGAAAAACCAACAACAAGAGACGCGAAAAAACCCATAGAAATAAAGTGAGTCTACATAATGAAAATAATAAGCTCACTTGATTTTGGGAGAAGTTTCTTTGTAGATATATATAGATACACATACAGACACACACTTGCACATAAACAAAAACCTTTTAATGTGTATGCTCACACATGCAAGCACACAGACCTGCATGCGCACACACACACACGCACATGCACACACACACACATGCGCGCGCACGCACAAACACACACACACACACACCACATTCATACTTTGTCTGTCTGTCTCTGTCTCTCTGCCCCCCCCCCTCTCTCTCTCTCTCTCTCTCTCTCTCTCTCTCTCTCTCTCTCTCTCTCTCTCTCTCTCTCTCTCTCAATCAGTCGGATTTTAAGACAGTTTTATTTGGAGTTCCTCAAGGATCTGTCCTAGGACCTCTCCTGTTCTCCATCTATATAAACGACCTACCTTTACATATCCCTTCTGCACAATGTGACATGTTAGCAGATGACACGACAATTCACACCTCTGGACAGGATGTACCTGCAATAACATCTGTTCTCCAGTCATGTCTCTCTGATGTTGTTGAATGGACACATCTTAATCATATGTCTCTTAACCCGTCAAAAACGAAGTACATGATACTAACGACGTGTCAGAAGCGACAACTACTTCACTCACCATTTGCGCACCTTTCCATTGATAACCAACAAATAACTGAGGTCAGTGATCACAAAGTATTAGGTGTTACAATAGACAATAATCTGACCTGGGGCCCCCACATTCATGACCTGTGCAAAACTACGGCAAAAAAAGTCTACCAATCAGCAAAAATAAAGCATTTTCTTAACTTTCATGCCCGAAAAAATTTTTTCCAAGCACACATTCAGTCAGGTATAGATTATGCTTCAACTCTTTGGGACTCAGCAAGTGTCTCTTTGCAAAACCCCTTGAAGTCATACACAGGCGAGCAATCAAAATTGTTCTTCTAAAACGAACTAGCCTTACCGATAAAGACTACAAAGCGGCTCAAATTCTCCCGCTATCTTCTAGGTTAATGAATAACAAAGCACATTTTGTGCACAAAATTATATCGGGTAGGGCACCGATTTATCTATCAACAAAATTATTGATTAATCAAAGTTCGAGGAATTCATCAAGGAAGCTAAATGTGCCAATACCAAGGATAGATTTATTCAAGTCCAGCCTGGTTTATTCTGGTTCTGCTCACTGGAACTCATTGCCCAGCAAATTGAGGCTTCCAGTCAGTCCTTCAGTGTTTAAAAAGCATCTTACACTTCATATGTTATCTCTCTTAGGTGTTACGTGAAACCATAATCATATATATATATATATATATATATATATATATATATATATATATATATCCATGTGCTGCTTCAGGCAGCCCATACATTTTGTGTGTCTGTGCTCTATGTGCATGTAGTTTTCGATGACAAACATGTTCTTAATCTTATGTGCGTGCACTCGTATGTGTTTACCCCAGATCAAGCTAATTTTTATATGTATATGTATAGATATATATATATTTTAAAAAAAGATCATTATCGACTTGTTTCTCGGTTTACTGATGTCCATTTCAACATGGTTTGTATTAATGTACTCAACATACTGCAGCTCATTGTATCCTTAGTTAATAGTAGTTTCCCTCATGGGCGAGGGCTGGATGTAAAAGACCTGGTCTTCTCCACTACCTTCGTAAATAAAGTTTATTCATTCATTCATTCATTCATTCATTCATTCTCATTCTCTCTCTCTCTCTCTCTCTCTCTCTCTCTCTCTCTCTCTCTCTCTCTCTCTCTCTCTCTTATTTGTTTGTATATTGTTTATCATGTTTAAATATTAATCGGGTTTGTAAAGTTTTGTTGTTTTTTGTTGTTTTTTGTTTTTTGTTTTTTTATTTTCATATAATTGTTTCTCCATGTTTCACTTATTCAGTAGTTTAGCAAGGACTAGTTGTTAGACAGGTCTAAATGAACCTAAACTACAATCCTTGGAAAATAAAGTTTTCGAGTTCGAGTTCTCTCTCTCTCTCTCTCTCTCTCTCTCTCTCTCTCTTAGGTGTTACATGAAACCATAATCATATATATATATATCTCCATGTGCTGCTCCAACCTGTGTTGTGCTGCTTCAGGCAGCCCATACATTTTGTGTGTCTGTGCTCTATGTGCATGTAGTTTTCGATGACAAACATGTTCTTAATCTTATGTACGTTCGCACGTGTATGTGTTTACCCCAGATCAAGCTAATTTTTATATATATATGTATATATATATTTTTTTTAATGATCATTATTGACTTGTTTCTCAGTTTACTGATGTCCATTTCAACAGGGTTTGTATGAATGTCCATGTACTCAACATACTGTAGGTCATTGTATCCTTAGTTAATAGTAATTTCCCTCATGGGCGAGGGCTGGATGTAAAAAGACCTCGAGTCTTCTCCACTACCCTCGTAAAATAAAGTTTATTCATTCATTCATTCATTTTCATTCTCTCTCTCTCTCTCTCTCTCTCTCTCTCTCTCTCTCTCTCTCTCTCTCTCTCTCTCTCTCTCTCTCTCTCTCTCACACACACACACACACACACACACACACACACACACACACACTGACATGCAGTGATGCACCTTTCCCCACCCACCCCCCAACACAGGTATGCACCACCCATGCATGTACATACTGATACTGCAGCCTGCCCCTCTCTGCCCACAGAGCTGCCCTTGGGGAGGATGCTGGGGACAAGAAGGAGGTCAAGGAGGAGCTCAGCAAGAGCCGCAAGCAGATGGAGGAGAGCCGACTCCGCCTCACTAAGCTGCGCAAGGATGGCTTTGAGCTGGTTACCAACATCCGCGTGGCCGGCGATGCCCGAGAATCCAACAGGAGGGGCCAGGAGGAGGAATCCAAGAGGCTCAGGTACAGTAGATAACTTTACATAATGTACAAGCACACCATACGCAATATACAAGTGACCCACCTGAACCTGATACTGAAGAGGCTATAGTCGATAAATTTCCATAATTTTAGGATTGCAGTGAGGTATTTTTAGAGCTACGAAATCTGTTCTGCAGCAGTTTGTTTACTGTTACTGGTTTACCTGGTTTTCTGGAATCTGCTCAAATGCAGTGTTGTGCATTCTTAACACAGTTAAAGTATGTGCTATGTTTAAGTGTGTATACCAAAGTTTTATGGTGTATGTGTGTATTCACCCACAATTACAGTGAAGAATATTTTCAAGGCAGCCAAGATGTGCCTGCTTTTTCCAGCTGGTGGTGGTGAAGTGATGCTTAATGTCCTCAGATGTCAGTTGACATACTAGGGACAAGTTGTGACCAATGCCGAAGCACAGTTCAATAATTCTTTACGTCCACAGAAACCAGAAGGCTCGTTAGGACGGACAGCCCAGGACGGCCACCTTGACTCTCACACAGCTCCTGAACTATGTTTTTCCAGCTACCTGGGGGTCAATTTTTATATGTGCAGCCAAAGACAGGTTAAACTTTGAGTGTGTGTGTGTGTGTGTGTGTGTGTGTGTGTGTGTGTGTGTTGTCCTTAGCTAAAATATTGGACATTCATTCTGGATTCCTGCCATGTCTTGGACAGCTAGACTGCCATTTCTTGGACAGCTCAGGTCATTTAAAGGTGTGCTTCAGGGGCTCAGTTCTCTTCTTCTTTGTGTGCAGAAAGGAAAAGCTTGAGCAGGAGGCGAAATCCAGCGCTGAGAGATTTGAAGAGGTGATTATGGTTCTTTTATTCTTTGTTGTAGACAGTTGGCAACTCAGTGAAATGTTGCACATCCGCCAGATTTGAACAAAAAGTGAAAACAAAGGAGCAACTAAACAAGCAAACAAAGTGCAGGCTGTAAATTTATACTTGTGTGTTGTTGCAACTTTCTGCAGCTGAACATTGTGTGTGAAGGGACTGCATGTGTGACCTTTTTTCCCTTTTCAATTTTATTTGATGACCATGCCACTTGGGCAGCCACACACGTCTTCATTGGATGTATCTTCATTTCTGGAAGGTGGATGCTGTTAGTGTCATGCAAGGAGCTTCTCATGGCTAAAAACAGTCCCCACATAACTATGCAGTAGGAAGGAAGGTAGTGTTGCTTAATGTCCTCAGATGCCAGTTGACATATTAGGGACAAACTGAGACCAATGCCGAAGCATGGTTCAATATAGCTTTACGTCCACGGAAACCAGAAGGCTCGTTAGGACGGACAGCCCAGGACGGCCACCTCGACTCTCACACAGCTCCTGAACTATGAACTATGCAGTGCATGACAACACTTTAATGTAGCTGTGGTGTTCGTGATGGTGTCAGTGTGTTCTGACATAGCCGATGCCACGACAGATACTTTTGTGTAAGACGTTAGAAAAGGAGGGTGGTGTTGGTAATGACCACACTAAGTGATGTTAGAAAAGGAGGGTGGTGTTGGTAATGACCACACTAAGTGATGTTAGAAAAGGAGGGTGGTGTTGGTAATGACCACACTAAGTGATGTTAGAAAAGGAGGGTGGTATTGGTAATGACCACACTAAGTGATGTTAGAAAAGGAGGGTGGTGTTGGTTATTACCACACTAAGTGATGTTAGAAAAGGAGGGTGGTGTTGGTAATGACCACACTAAGTGATGTTAGAAAAGGAGGGTGGTGTTGGTAATGACCACACTAAGTGATGTTAGAAAAGCAGGGTGGTGTTGGTAATGACCACACTAAGTGATGTTAGAAAAGGAGGGTGGTGTTGGTAATGACCACACTAAGTGATGTTAGAAAAGGAGGGTGGTGTTGGTTATTACCACACTAAGTGATGTTAGAAAAGGAGGGTGGTGTTGGTAATGACCACACTAAGTGATGTTAGAAAAGGAGGGTGGTGTTGGTTATTACCACACTAAGTAATGGCCTTCAGCGGCAGGCTTCAGACTTACAGTGCCGTCAAAAGCTAATGTCAGGTTATGGTGTCAACTTCCTACTTAATAGAAGTGATGACTTGTGTTATACACTGTGTGTGTGTTTGAGTGCATGTGTGTGTGTGTGTGTGTGTGTGTGTGTGTGTGGTGTGTGTGGTGTGTGTGTGTGTGTGTGTTTGTGTGTGTGTGTGTGCACGCACCCATGCATGTGTGTGTGTGTGTGTGTGTGTGTGTGTGTGTGTCTGTCTGTCTGTCTGTTTGTCTGTCTGTGTGTGCATGTGAATGTATGTTGGCACACCCACACAGTGCATAAATAATGTCTGTATTAGTGTATGGGTGGAGTGGGGAGGTAAGTCACCTGAGACAGAGGTAGTGACGGAGATCATTTTATGTTTTTTTATATTTTATCATTTTTAGCTCTTTTTTTATTCCTCTGCTCTTGTCACTTTATTTTGAGCCAGTGTGCCAAAAAAACACATTTTTTTCTTTTCTTTTTTTAAGATGTAAGATATATATATATATTATTTATATATATGTGGAACTGTGAAAAAGAAAGATATATTTGAGTTGATTTGATCATTCCAAAACAAGAGTAGTTGCTTCGATGATTTTCATTGTTATTATTTAACAGTATTTGGTAACGGTATTATTTCTGTGGTCCTTTCTCTCTCTCCTCTCTATTTTCCTCCCTCCCTCTCTCCCCCCAAACCCCCATCTCCCCACCCCCCACCCCGTCACCCTCACTGTAGTGAACGTGTTAACGCAATAGACCTGTTCTCTTTGACAGATCACCAAGAAGTGGGAGTCGGCTCTGCAGAAGGAAGTGCCACAGTCCTTGCATGAGGTGAGAAAACCCCAGAGATGCCTTCATCACCACATCAGTAATGCCACGTTCCTGCTGGGGCAAGCAGGGGCATGGAAGTCAATCACTAAAATATCACATGTACAGTGTCATTGAGCATGGTGCAGCTTTCTGTCAATATACAGGATAAAAGGGTCAGACTGAGGTGGGTGTGTGTTCAGTGGGAAGGGGGACTGGAGGGGGGGGGGGGGGGGGGGGCAGGGAATGCAGTGAATTCACAGCTTCATCAGCTGTTGGCTAAAGACAAAACAGTCGAACAGAGAGGCAGTTCTCCAGCACAAAAGCATCAGACAAGAGGCAGTTCTCCAGCACAAAAGCATCAGACAGAGGCAGTTCTCCAGCACAAAAGCATCAGACAGAAGCAGTTATCCAGCACAAAAGCATCAGACAAGACACAGTTATCCAGCACAAAAGCATCAGACAGAGGCAGTTATCTGACACAGAAGCATCAGACAAGAGAGTTATCCAGCACAAAAGCATCAGACAGAGGCAGTTATCTGACACAGAAGCATCAGACAGAGGCAGTTATCTGACACAGAAGCATCAGACAGAGGCAGTAATCTATCCAGCACAAAAGCATCAGACAGAGGCAGTCATCCGGCACAGAAGCATCAGACGAGAGGCAGTTATCCGGCATGGAAGCATCAGAGGCAGTTATCCGGCACAGAAGCATCACAGGCAGTTATCTGGCACGGAAGCATCAGAGGCAGTTATCCGGCACAGAAGCATCAGACAGGCAGTTCTCCAGCGCAGAGGCATCAGACAGAGAGACAGTTCTCCAGCACAGAGGCATCCGAGAGACATTTCTCCAGCACAGAAGCATCAGACAGAGAGACAGTTCTCCAGCACAAAAGCATCAGACAGAGAGACATTTCTCCAGCACAGAAGCATCAGACAGAGGCAGTTCTCCAGTACAGAAGCATCAGACAGAGGCAGTTCTCTGGCACAGAAGCATCAGATTATTAGACAACATTGTAGCTTTAGGATGGCTGATACACTAAAAACAGCACTATGTCAGTAACAACTGTGTAGTTCTGCTTATGCAGCTACATAGTCTCACCCAGGCTGTGTGACCACTGGGAATGTGTAATACAGGTAATGCCATTCTAAAATGCAAAATAGGAAGGAGTAAGAGCAGAGTGATGTGTGTGTTTTGTGTTCCTTTGTTTCCAGATGCTGCTTCAGCAGAAGAGAGCCTGCGATTCCATGAACGATGAGAAGAACAAACTGATCACAGAATTCCAACAGGTAAGCCAGCTATCATCTGTAGAGACAGTGAAACCTTGTAGACTTTTCCCATCTTTAGGCCATAGGTAGTTCCAAGCTGCCAATCACTGAAGCAGTTTCAGCCAATCAGAATGTCACAAAAATATTCTGGGCAAAATGCCTGAACAATTGCTCAAAACAGGCAACAGTGTACGTTCATTGATGATGAGTGGTATATGTATCAGCTGCACTGAATATTCATTTGAAGGATGGAAGCAGATTGAAATTATTTTGCATTCCACCCCAAGCGAAATGCAAGGTTTTGTGTGGAAGTTTTTATGTGCCATACATACATTTCTATTCATTGATACAACATGGTGGTCAGAGCTGAAGCTTGTGGGAGCATAACGAGGGGAGGTGGGGCTTAGACATCAGTGCAGAAGCCTCTGTTATGTACTTAATGCCTTCAGAAATGTAAAAATGAAATGTTTCAACGTGGTTTAATTTTGAAGTAAATATCTGTCCAGCAGACAAGACATTTAAGAGTAAATTCATACTGGAATAAAACTGGCTCTTGACAGCCGGTGCAGCTCACTGGACTCCCACAGGGGTACTGGCCCTTGACAGCCAGTTTTGCCCAAAGCTCCACCACAGGGGTACTGGCCCCTGACAGCCAGTGTAGCTCACTGGACTCACACAGGGGTACTGGCACTTGACAGCCAGTTTAGCCCAAACTTCAACCACAGGGGTACTGGCCCATGATAGTCAGTGTAACCCCCTGGACCTTACAGGGTTACTGGCCCATGATAGTGTAACCCCCTGGACCCTTACAGGGTTACTGGCCCAGATCCGTACAGGAATACTGGCCCATAACAGCAAGTGCAACTCCCTGGATCCTTACAGGGTTACTGGCCCATGACAGTGCAACCCCCTTGATCCTTACAGGGTTACTGGCCCATGACGGTGCAACCCCCTGGATCCTTACAGGGTTACTGGCCCATGACGGTGCAACCCCCTGGATCCTTACAGGGTTACTGGCCCATGACGGTGCAACCCCCTGGATCCTTACAGGGTTACTGGCCCATGACGATGCAACCCCCTGGATCCTTACAGGGTTACTGGCCCATGACGATGCAACCCCCTGGACCCTTACAGGGTTACTGGCCCTTAACAGCCAGTGCAGCCCCCTGGACACACTGCATGATTTCAGGATTTTCAAACTCTTTTATCCTTGTTAATCACCCCTTCAACTTGTTACAAGGTTCTCTCTCCCAAAGGTCTGTTTTGTGTGCATTTACTTAGGAGCTGAAAACCAAGGATGACCAGTATGTGAAGGACCTGAAGAAAATGGCTGAGGACGTTGATCTGATGATTGAGAGAATGGATGAGCAGATCAACAATGTCACAAAGGCACACCGGGAAGAGCTGGAAGAAATTGAGGTGATAGAGATGTTCTGCCTGGTTGTTGGTGTGGGTGTTTCCACTTGGGGGTTGTAAGGGGGAGGGGGAAATTGAGGTAACAAGTGTGTGGTGTGTGTGTGTGTGTGTGTGTGTGTGTGTGTGTGTGTGTGTGTGTATTTTGTTCCAACTGTGCCTCTGTGTGTGTGTGTATGGGTGTGTGGGTGTGTGGGTGTGTTTTGTTCCAACTGTGCCTGTGTGTGTGTGTGTGTGTGTGTGTGTGTGTGCGTGCATGCGTGTGTGTGTGTGTGTGTGCGTGCATGCATGTTTGCGCGTGCATGTGTGTGTGCATGCGTGTAACAGAAAGTGTGCTGTGCTGCTGAAATATCTCTATCATATGCATGCATGCAAGTTTTATTGGGAAAGAGATATAAAAACAGAAAAGCAAGAGGGGATGAGAGGAGAGTGAACATAATCCACGGACCCACACATGCACTTTGTCTTGCGGAGATATGATGAGAGGAGAGTGAACATAATCCACAGACCCACACGTACACTTTGTCTTGCAGGGATATAATGAGAAGAGAGTGAACATAATCCATGTCTTGCAGAGATATGATGAGAAGAGAGTGAACATAATCCACAGACCCACACATGCTCTTTGTCTTGCAGGGATGAGAGGATAGTGAACATAATCCACAGACCCACACATGCACTTTGTCTTGCAGGGATATGATGAGAAGAGAGTGAACATAATCCACGGACCCTCTTTGTCTTGCAGCGAGCGTTTGTGGCAGAGCGCAACGACCTGCTGGATCTGTACAAGAAGCGGTGGGAGGAGAAGATGTCGCTGAGGGGGGAGAAGGAGGAGGAGTATATGACCGCTCGAATTAAGCGGGTCGATGAGTACGAGCAGCAGCTGCAGCATCTGAGAGTGCAGGATGCAGAGGAATACAACATGGTCAAGATCCGCCTGGAGACTGACGTGCAGGTCCGTGTGTACATATGTGTTTCTTTTTATATGTGGATGTGCCTGTGCATCATTGTGTGTAAGGGTGAAGGAAGCAAGAGGAATACAACATGGTCAAGATCCATCTGGAGACCGACGTGCAGGTCTGTGTGTACATGTGTATTCCTTCCTTTTTGTGTGTGTCTGTGTATCATTGTGTGTGTGTTGGGTGGGGGGGGGGGGGGGGGGGGAGTGAAGATGGAGGCAGAGGCTGTTATTTTGGGGATGGGGATTTCATGGGGGTTTCAGTCAGTGACATGGCATGATAAAAGTGTTGATTTATTATCATATATTGTTATGGGTAGGTAGATCCATTATACTTCAGACACCCTCTGAAACAGGATCGTAAGAGATACTTGTTTACGGTTTGGAACAGTCTAGAACATACAGCAACAGACATTTTAGGGTGACATACCAACAAGATGAGATTTGGGTGATGTACTATGTTGATGGTGTATGATGTTCAAGCAGTGTCTTCAACAGAGCCTATATAATCACCAGATTAGGTGACCTTTTACCTGCAGCATTGGGTGTGACGTAAACGTTGTCTGAACAGATCCTTGAGCAGCAGCTGCAGCAGATGAGGGCGACGTACCAGCTGAATCAGGAGAAGCTGGAGTATAACTTCCAGGTGCTGAAGAAGCGTGATGAGGAAAACACCATCACCAAATCACAGCAGAAACGCAAAATCACCAGGTGAGGTTTCTCCTTATTCGTAATCGTCACAGTGTTAACAAAAAGAGGACAGAAGAGAAGAAAAAAGAAAAAAATGATAAATGAGTGAATGAGATCATAAACCCCCCAAATGCAATGCAGTAAAAGAATAAATGAAAGTATTTTATAATTATAGTAAGGAACAAATGACTATGAGTGAGTGAACTGATGCAAATACTGATTAAAAAAGAAATGCATACATAATAATTAATCAAACATTAAAATGGCTTTCAGGCTGCCTATCTGAATGCAGAATCATTCTGGCGGTGACAGAGTAGGGTTAGGTATGGTTCCCCCTTGCCCCCACCCCCTGGGATCTCAATCCCACCAACACCTCTTTGGAGACAACTCGTGTTAAATAAGTCTAAAGCCCGTTCTTAATTGGGTGAACATTTGCTTCGCGAACATAGTTCAGGATATTCATCGAACCTAGGCCAACATAGTTGGCTCTGAATTGGACAAACGTTTGCTTTGTGAACGTAGTTCAGGGTATTCGTCGAACTGTGACTAAGCTGTGTTTGGGGTCCAAAAAGCTTCGCTCAACATGTTCTGGGACTATTCGCCCAGTTCGGTGAACATTGCCTCTGATTGGTTGAGAGCAAAGAGAGCCCTCCTGTGGATGAGGAAGAAATAAAAATTAAAATGGATGACCGTGTCAATACTTCACTCGCTTCAGAGGGAACTGACCCATTTGTTGACTTGCGGGAGGCGCAGCCTCTTCTCTAGGACCCATAATGATATAGTAGTTCATTGAATTACCATGAAACAGATGATTAAAGTATATTGGCTTAACTTGACTTTGTGTCGTGCTGTCTGCTGCACTTCTGCCGCAAGGTCGGGCCGAAGCTTGCATCTCATTATAAGCCAGTTAAGAACAAAGCATAGTTCATCGAACTGTTCGAACCATGTTCAGCGAACTAAAAGTTCAGTTAAGAAATGAATTATAGTTCGTCAAACTGTCCAAAGTATGTTCAGCGAGCAAAAAGTTCACCAAATTAAGAACGGGCTTAAGGAATAAATGAACTAAGGCTGTGTTGAATCTTTCTCTTTGATTGATTATTTTTTTCCTTTGCAGAATGCAAGATGTGCTAAATGGATTGCGCCTTAAACTGGCCAAGCAGGAAAAACAGTACAGGTAATGAACAACAGCAACTGTGTTTCTCTCTGTGTGTTTCTGTCTCTGTCTCTCTTTGTCTCTGTCTGTCTGTCTGTCTGTCTGTCTGTCTGTCTGTCTGTTCTGTCTCTGTCTCTCTCTCTCTCTCTCTCTCTCTCTCTCTCTCTCTCTCTCTCTCTCTCTCTCTCTCTCTTTCCATGTCTCTGTCTGTCTGTCTGTCTCTGTCTGTCTGTCTGTCTGACTGTCTGTCTGTCTCTCATTCTCTGGGTCTCTGTCTGTCTGTCTGTCTGTCTGTCTGTCTGTCTGTCTGTGTGTGTCTCTCTCTCTCTCTCTCTCTCTCTCTCTCTCTCTCTCTCTCTCTCTCTCTCTCTCTCTCTCTCTCTCTCTCATGCTTAATCGTGCTTATAATATTTGTTTGTGGTATTGTCATGTTTATTTGTGTTTGTAGTATAGCAAGGACTGGCTGTTAGATAGGTCCAAATAGACCTAACGCTACTATCCTTAAGTATTAAAGTTTTCAAGTTTGAGTTATCTCTCTCTCTCTCTCTGTCTCTCTCTGTGTCTCTGTGTGTCTGTCTGTCTGTCTGTCTCTCTCTGTCTCTGTCTCTGTCTCTGTCTCTCTCTGTCTCTCTCTCTCTCTCTCTCTCTCTCTCTCTCTCTCTCTCTCTCTCTCTCTCTCTCTCTCTCTCTCTCTCTCTCTCTGTGCTTCTGTCTCTGTCACTCTCTCTGTACTGTCTTCCCTCTGTCATCTCTTCTCTCTCTTTTCTCTTCTGTCTCTGTCTTCTCTGTCTCTGTCTTCGTCTCTCTCTCTCTCTCTCTCTCTCTCTCTCTCTCTCTCTCTCTCTCTCTCTCTCTCTCTCTTGTCAGGCTGACATATTAGGGACAAAGTTTAGATGGTGTCTTGACTTGAGATGAGAACTTGCAGCAACTTGACAGTGACTTGTCTGATTTGGCTGGTCAAGGTCAGTTTGTTAGTGTTGTACATTGCAATTGTACACTGACCAGCTGCAATGGTTGTGATGTGCAGAGATGACAACACACAACTGAGTGAAGACTACAAGCGAATCACAGAACAGTTCAGAGATCTGCAGAAGAAATCCAAGTAAGCAATTTCAGTTTATTTTTTTAAATTTTATGTGCAAGTCTGTTTTGTTTTCATCTATGCTCTGTGTGTGTGTGTGTGTGTGTGTGTGTGTGTGTGGTGTGTGTGTGTGTGTGTGCATGTGTGTGTGCATGTGCGTGTGTGTGCGTGTGCGTGTGTGTGTGTGTGTGTGCATGTGTGTGTGCGTGTGTGTGCGTGCGTGTGTGTGTGTGCATGTGTGTGTGTATGAGGGATGTGGGGGGCTTGGGAGAGAGGGATAAGTCTGATGTGATGTCGGCCTGTTTTGGGGGAGTTTTGCTTCTGGTCTTTATTCCAGTGCTTACCACCCATATTGTAATGAGGCAGGAACAGCTTAAAGAAAAAAAGGTGATTGAACATGCAAGCAGGTAAATGAAGTGTGTGTGTCTTTTCCAGGCACTTCATGGCAACAGATGCCAAAAAGTTCCATGACATCTGGTGCATGAATGAGGAAGAGTGCAAGGAGCTGATTGAAAAGATCATGAGTGGCGACCGCGTCATCCACGAGCAGCAGCTGGGGCTCACCTGGATCCAGCCAGATCTGTGAGTCCAGTCTCCGTGTTTTGTTCTGTCTCACCTGGACCCAGCCAGATCCGTGAGTCCAGTCTCCGTGTTTTGTTCTGTCTCACCTGGACCCAGCCAGATCCGTGAGTCCAGTCTCCGTGTTTTGTTGGGGTCGTGGGGGTTTTGGTTCATGCTCCTCCATGTTTGTTTTGTCTCACAGCTGTTGTACACTGCCAGATCTGTTAGTCCAGTCTCAAGTGTAGGGGGGAGGGGTTCCATGCTCCTCCACGTTTGTTCTGTCTCACCTGGATCCAGCCAGATCTGTGAGTGCAGTCTGTGGGTGGAGTCCATGCTCCTCCCTGTTTTGTTCTGTCTCACCTGGACCTTGCCAGATCTGTGAGTCCAGTCGAGGGGGGGGGGGGGGGGGGGGTACATACTCCTCCATGTTTGTTGTGTCACATGTGGACCCAGCCAGATCTGTGATCCCAGTCTGTGGGTGGGGCCATGCTCCTTCATATTTGTTCTGTCTCAGAACTCATGTACACAGCCTTATATATGTAACAGGTGTTGTAGAGTGTAACCAAGGACAGGTAACTGTAAAAATAGTATGCATGTAACAGGCAGTGTGTTGACTGTAGCCAGTAACAGATTACTGTAAAAATAGTATGCATGTAACAGGCAGTGTGTAGACTGTAACCAGTGATAGATAATCATAAAAGGTAGTAAGGCATGTAACAGGTATAGCGTGCAAACTAAGTGGCAGCAGGCACCTGCAAAAGGTAGTATGTATCTAACAGGTGGTATGTAGACTGTAACCAGTGACAAATAACTGTAAAAGATAGTACCCTACATACAAAGCTTCGAATAAAGTAACACTGTAAGCTGGTCCATGGTTGTGTGGTGTCCACAGAACGTGCACAGAGATGGCAGCAGTTGCACATGGCACCAGCCAGGTAACAACCAGTTAGTACTGTCAGTACACCACTTCAGTGGATATTCAAAAATGCATTATGAAAGGATAGTCATTCATTCAGAATCACATGCAACATGAGCGCAATGAGTGCTCGGGAGCAAAGAATAGTGGTTTATAAAGGCAATCAATAATATAGTTTGTTTGTTTTGATTATGTTTTCATTCTTTGTTCTTGGCTTTGTAATAGGCTATGTGCTCCAGTCACTA
This sequence comes from Alviniconcha marisindica, assembly GCA_018857735.1. NCBI lineage: Eukaryota > Metazoa > Mollusca > Gastropoda > Provannidae > Alviniconcha > Alviniconcha marisindica. The sequence continues at coordinate 1,683,098 of JABMCL010002784.1, forward strand.
AAAACAGCACATCAAAGAGTACAGGGTTATTATGATTGTTGCAAAATAAAACATGCTTGCTGTTTGTGTTTCAGGGCTTTCGCTGACAATGTTGGCCCACTGTTGAGCAAGGCAGCACAAAGCCGAGGAGTTTCAGCCACGCAGGTCGTGCAGGAGGTCTTGTCACAGACAGGTCAGTTGTTGGACAATACAGGTCGTACAGGAGGTCTTGTCACAGACAGGTCAGTTGTTGGACAATACAGGTCGTCCAGGAGGTCTTGTCACAGACAGGTCAGTTGTTGGACAATACAGGTCGTACAGGAGGTCTTGTCACAGACAGGTCAGTTGTTGGACAGTACAGGTCGTACAGGAGGTCTTGTCACAGACAGGTCAGTTGTTGGACAATACAGGTCATACAGGAGGTCTTGTCACAGACAGGTCAGTTGTTGGACAATACAGGTCATACAGGAGGTCTTGTCACAGACAGGTCAGTTGTTGGACAATACAGGTCATACAGGAGGTCTTGTCACAGACAGATCAGTTCTTGGACAATACAGGTTTTGTAGATCTTGTCACAGACAGGTAAGCAGTCAGGTCACAGGGAGGTCTTGTTATAGACAGGTATGTAGTCAGGTGATAGGGAGGTCTTGTTATAGACAGGTAAATAGGACATAGGGACAGGTTGGGTCATACAGCTCTTGTTGCAGACAGGTCAATAGTCAGGAACAGGTCAGGTCATACAGCTCTTGTTGTGGACAGGACAATAGTCAGGAACAGGTCAGGTCATACAGCTCTTGTTGCGGACAGGTCAATAGTCAGAACATAGGGACAGGTCAGGTCATACAGCTCTTGTTGCGGACAGGTCAATAGTCAGGACATAGGGACAGGTCAGGTCATACAGCTCTTGTTGCGGACAGGTCAATAGTCAGGACATAGGGACAGGTCAGGTCATACAGCTCTTGTTGCGGACAGGTCAGTAGGGTCGTGCAGGTCTGTATGTAGCAGCATGTAGCTCAGAGCTGTGACTTGGAGTATGCGAGTTGTGCAACCACGCCTTGTTCTGAGCCGGCCGTGCAGTCAAGTGTGTGGGTTGTGCAACCGGTGTGCTTAGTTCAGAGTCGTAAGGAGGAGAACATCACCTGTGCAACCGGTGTGTTTAGTTCAGAGTCGTAAGGAGGAGAACATCACCTGTGCAACCGGTGTGCTTAGTTCAGAGTCGTAAGGAGGAGAACATCACCTGTGTGACCAGTGTGTAGTTCAGAACGGTAAGGACTAGTGTGTAGTTGAGAGTTATATAAGTGTGTGGTTAAGAGTTGTAACATGGAGTGTGTGAGTTGTGCGAACAGCATGTAGTTGAAAGTTGTAAAAGTTTGTAGTTCAGGGTTGTAATTTGGAGTCACTTGAATTGTGTGACAATTGCACAGTTCAGAAATGTGGCATGGAGTGTGTGAGTTGTACAGCCAGCATGCCCTTCAGAATTGTAACGTGGAATGTGAGAGTTGTACAGCCATGGTACAGTTCAGAATTATAGCGTGGAGTGTGAGAGTTGTACAGCCATGGTACAGTTCAGAATTATAGCGTGGAGTGTGAGAGTTGTACAGCCATGGTACAGTTCAGAATTATAGCGTGGAGTGTGAGAGTTGTACAGCCAGCATGGTACAGTTTAGAATTATAGCGTGGAGTGTGAGAGTTGTACAGCCATGGTACAGTTCAGAATTATAGCGTGGAGTGTGAGAGTTGTACAGCCATGGTACAGTTCAGAATTATAGCGTGGAGTGTGAGAGTTGTACAGCCAGCATGCACTTCAGAATTGTAACGTGGAATGTGAGAGTTGTACAGCCATGGTACAGTTCAGAATTATAGCGTGGAGTGTGAGAGTTGTACAGGCAGCATGCACTTCAGAACTGAATTTCCTTTTCAAGGGTTAGTAAGGTGTTATTGTATTGTAGTGTAATGTGGCGTGTGTGAGTTGTACAGCCATGGTGCAGTTCAGAATTGTAGCATGGAGTGTATGAGTTGCTCAACCAGTGTGCATTTCAGAGCTGTAATGTGGAGATTGTGTGTGCGTGTGTGTGTGTGTGTGTGTGTGTGTGTGTGTGTGTGTGTGTGTGTGTGTGTGTGTGTGTGTGTGCATGTGTGTGTGTGTGTGTGTGTGTGTGTTCGTGTGTGTGCAGAAAACATGGATGGAGGAGAGGAGGGTGGTGATGGGGAGGAGGATGGAAAGGCAGCCATCTTCTCCAAAATCTCTGCTCACACCATCAAGCAGATCCTGGAGCTGTTGTGTGATGAGTCGGTCAGATGTTTTTCACATTTTTGTAATGAGCCATCTTAAGCTGGCTGGCCAAGCTTTAACCCCTTCACTGCCTTGATGTCACTTGAAAACGACCAATAATAGTGTGAAATTTCAAAATCTTAAGCCTTTATGTTTTCTTTTTTGCACTGGTATGTGAAAGGATAATCATGAAAATGAAAAACATAGAAAGTAGATGTTACAGGACCAGAAAATATACTGTTTGCAGGCACGTCCTTGCAGCTTTCAGCCTGAAAGTTTTACAGGCTGTGGCAGTGAAGCGGTTAACATTGTGGTTTTGTCAAAGTTTTAAAACTATCATGTTATGTATGAAGAATCTAGATAGTGTCCAGTTGCTTTTTTAAAATATGTTGGTATTGCAGAGAGAGAGAGAGAGAGAGAGAGAGAGAAAGAGAGAGAGAGTTTAACACCCAGTCACAGAGAGAGAAGGTGTGTGTGGGGGAGGGGGCTTGATGTCATATTGATCCAATACACACTGCATTTTGTGACAAAAAAAGAAGTGTGACATAATCTGTGTAATTTTACAGAATATGAAAGGTAATTTACGTCAGTGTGTGTGTGCTTTTTGCATTTATTGGTTGTGTGTTTTGTTTGACAGGGTTTCCTGGTGGAATCCAAACTGAACAAATTACTGCAGCCGCTGGAGAAAGATGAGAGGTCCCTCATGAAACTGGATGCCATCTTCACTGTGAGCCCTGATACATGTGTGTGCGTGTGCGTGTGTGTGTGTGTGTGTTTGCAGGTGTGGTGTATGGTGTGTGTGTGTGTGTGTGTGCATGCATGCATGAATGTGTGTGTGTGTGTGTGTGTGCGTGCGCGCGCACATGTGTGCATGTTTGTGTGTGTGTGTGACAGTATGTGCATGTGTGTGTGTGTGTGTGTGTGTGTGTGTGTGTGTGTGTGTGTGTGTGTGAATGCATGCATGTGTGTGTGTGTGTGTGCGCGCGCAAGAGAAATGAACAGAGAAAGAGAAGGAGTGAAGGAGAGTAAATCATATACAAGTATACGGTATATGTGTATCTGTTTCTCTGTATGCATAAATCTGCCTCTCTGGTCTGTGTGTCCTTCTGTGTGTGGATGTTGGTGATTTTTCATGTTGTGCTTGAACAGACAGGGGAAAAAATTTTCATCTGTGCATCATGCTGAATTACTGGATGCATGGGGGAAATGTTTGCCGGATGGATTGATTCATGAAATGAGTGATTGAATGGCTGCACGCAGGCTCTTGGAGTGGAGACGGAGGAAGACATTCACAAGCTGTCCACCTACTTCATGCATCTGCGAGAACGTCAGGTGGCTCCCTCTGGCAACGTCTCTGAAGAAAAGGTGAGTTGGCCTTCCAGGGACAGTCACTCTTAAGTGAACGGATGCTGTGTGGTATATGGGACTGTTTCTTTTTTGTCTGTTGGCAAGAGAGGCAGGATGCTTAAATGAGCATAATGATTATGAAGTACAGTAACATGAGTACTGGTAATGGTGACAGTGATATTGCAGGTGTGCACAGAAACATGTGTTCTATGCATCCAAATTGGTATATGCATGCATGCACGCATGCTCACACACACGCATGCACACACACAGCACACATGCACACACACAGACACACACCCCCCACACACGCACGCATGTGTGTGCGCACACGCACACACACACGCACGCACACACACACGCACACACACCACACACACACACACACACACACACACACACACACACACACACACACAAATGCACACACATTATACACTTGCACATGCTCAAAGAGAGAGAAACACCCACACACAGATGCATACACGTACATGCACACACACACACACACATGCACACTCGCACATGCACACACACACACACACACACACACACACACACACACATACACACACACACACACACACACACACAGAGGATCCCAGTGACACTGGCAGTTTTTGCCAAGATTATTACCACAGGTGTTCCACCCACGACTGTCATGGGTGTGGTTTGTTTTACTTTGTCCCTACAGCAAGACAAAGGCAAGGACAAGGCAGAGTCGGAAGCTGGCAGCAGAGAGGTCAGAAAACGCGACTGTCAGGATGGGTTGGTTGGTGGGTTGGTGGGTTGGTTGGTTGATGGGTTGGTTAGTTCATGGGTTTGTTGGTGGGTGGGTTGATGGGTTGGTTGGTTTGTGGATATGGATGGGGAGGATGTACAGCTGTAACAAGGTGATGAGAGAGCTGTGACTGAATCAGCAATTATAGGTATTAATGAAAGGATAGATGGGTGAATGGATACATTGGTGAATGGCTAGATCAGTGATTAGTGATAGGTGAATGAACGCACGTTTTGTTAATGGTTAATCAGTGAACGTCTTGATGGGTGAATGAAGCATTGAATAGATTGAATGTTTTTATTTTATTTTTTAGAATGAATGGTAAAGCAGTACGGATTAATCAGTGAATGGACAGATTCGTGTTGTTGGCTAATTGGATGGTAGATCCTGGAGTCTAGTCAATGAGAGAGACAGTGGGGAGGGAGTGCTGATGTTCAGTTCGTCATGAAAACCATGCTTAATAGCAAAGTGTGATGGAGTGAGCGAATGAGTAACGGACTGCAGTTACCAGTAGTAAATCTTAAAGTAAAAGAATATATGCTTCTGAATATATGCCTCAGAAGGGAACAAAACCAACTCCTGTTAACCATTAAGGTCATAGCATTCACACTGTGCATGATTAACAATTACACTTTTTAACAGTGATAACAATCAAAAAGGGACGTTATCTGCAACTGCCTGGTGTCTTGCCTGTGTATTCAGGGTGATGATTTGGACGAGGAGATCCGAATTCTGACAGGCAAGGAAGGTGACTCCGACTCTGTGAAGAGCGACTCTGTTGACCTTGTGCACCCCAATGAGGTGCTGAAGGCCCTCCGGGCTTTTGTGGAAGACAATCGCAAGCCTGTCAAGTAAGCTTCAGTCTTTGTCGTGGACCTGATGATGATATTCAGAGCTGTCATTTCTATGGTGCAGCACTTTACCGAAAAGGGTCAACTCGCTGCGCTTTATATTATGAACAAAATGTGTATGTAAAATCTCAGAAACAATGTATATTATTGTATTCCTCAAACATCACCCACACAGACACACACACTGGCATGCACATACCGGCACAGGCATATACGCACACGCGCACACACACACACACACACACACACAGACGCACGCACGCACACACACATACACACACACACTCACTCGCACACACGCACGCACGCACACCCGCACACACACACACACTGTTTATGGTGACTGCGGTGATGACAACCATGACGACAGTAAAGGTGTTGTCAATGCTGTTCATGACCTTAGCATCAATTTTACATCTGCAACTGTTCTGTGTCTGTTGGACAGAGAGAGAGGCAATCGTTCCCAGTTCCGCATCACCGCCCTTGATCATCGCGACTACTCTGATGACTCTGCCTACTGGCTGAAGTACAGCTCTCTCCTCTCTGAAGAGAAGGAGCGTGTCTGGGATGCTCTTTTGGACGGTCTTGAGAAATACAGGTACGCTTGCTGACGCAGGTGCAGTTAGCAACAAAAAGAAGAGAAAAAGGACAAAAAATCTTAAACAGAGTCAACTTCCAGCATGCGTGGGGAAAAATAAAAATACACAAAAAGCATAAAAATAAAAATAAAGTAAAAAAAGCTTCCTCTGATACATTCTTTTTTGGGTCATGATACAGCTTTCTGAAATACAAATAATGCTGTTTGGGTTCAGTGATCTGTTGGTGCATTATGCTGTTCATTCGGACTTTAAGGAACTAGGCGTTTCCAGAATGTTTTTTCTAGTTATGGAATAGGTCAGGGTAAAAAAGGAACATGGCCATGATCCCACTGTGTTGGGAATGCTCCTTCGTTTGTGTGTCGTGCATGTTTCATACAACTAACATCTGTCCTCTCTTTGCTTGCTTTGCACAGCGAAGTGTTGAACTCACGGTCAGGGCTTCTGACAGAGACGGAAGCACTGCGTACCCAGAATGCCGAGCTGAGGCTCCTCCTTCATCAGTATGTCAACTCGAAGGTCAGTACTGTCTGTGCATTATTTGTAACAGGTGGTGAATTATTTTCTCTGTGTGTGTGTGTGTGTGTTATGTATGCTGTTTGTGTGCAAAGTCTGTGTCTGTCTGGTCAGTGCAGTGTCTGTGTCTATATTGCAATGTTGTTTGTGTAATGCCTGTGTCTGTGTGTTGTTTCTGTTTGAATTGTCTGTGTCAGTGTATGTGTGCTAACTGCTTTCTGTATCTGTGTGTTCTCTGTGTCTGTGTCTGTATTTATGCTATGTCTTTTTGTTTTCCATATGTGCCTCTGTGTGTTGTCTACATCTCCGTGTCTGTGGAGTCTGTGTATCTGTTTGGCAAATATGTGTTGTTGTTGTGAGTTGTCTGTGTCTTTGTTCACTTGCATTCCTTTCTTTCTTTTAATATAAATTTATATTGGTGCAACTTGCTGATACATGTTGTTTGCATGATAATAATTGTAGGATCAGTGTAATATCACTTATGTGAAAAGGCTTTAAATAAGAAAGGAAGAAGAGAAGGAAATTGCATTCGTTTCTATTGTTTGTGTCTGTCTATTTTATTTTTTATTTTTTTATTTTCAGTGTCAGTGTGGTTTGGGTTTATTTATTTACCATTTCAGCAGATTACCAAGACTGAATTTGTTGTAAAAAGTAATGAAGTCTGTTGACATTTAAGGGATTGAGACAAAGGCAGTTGTTTGATAAATGACTGACTTAACTGCAGTATGCACAGGTCTTGTACTTTACCTGCAGCGTGAGTATGCACAGGTCCTGTACTTCACTTGCAGCATGCACAGGTCCTGTACTTTACCTGCAGCATGCACAGGTTCAGTACTTTACCTGCAGCATGCACAGGTCCTGTACTTTACCTGCAGTATGCACAGGTCTTGTACTTTACCTGCTGTATGCACAGGTCTTGTACTTTACCTGCAGTATGCACAGGTCCTGTACTTTACCTGCAGCATGCAAAGGTTCAGTACTTTACCTGCAGCATGCACAGGTCTTGTACTTTACCTGCAGCATGCACAGGTCTTGTACTTTACCTGCTGTATGCAGAGGTCTTGTAGTGTTGTACTTTACCTGCAGTATGTACTTTACCTGTACCATGCACAGGTCCTGTACTTTACCTCCAGCATGCACAGGTCCTGTACTTTACCTACAGTATGCACAGGTCTTGTACTTCACCTGCAGTATGCACAGGTCCTGAACTTTACCTGCAGTATGCCCAGGTCCTGTACTTTACCTGCAGTATGTACTTTACCTGCAGTATGTCCAGGTCTTGTACTTTACCTGCAGTATGTACAGGTCCTGTGCTAACTGGTCCCAGGTAGACTTGCAGTCTACATGGCTGCTTCTGTTGATTTGTTCACCGGTCCTGTGCCCTACATGTCCCACCTAGAGCTGCGGTCTACATGACTGCTTCTGTTGATTTGTTGACAGGTGAACGCCGAGCTGGAGATCCCCCCAACCAGAGTCCTGCAGCTGGAACTGAACCCTGGACACTGAGCTTTTCTGCCTTGTGACACACCGCTTTTCCTCCAGGACACGTGACTTGTGACGACTTTTCTCCCTCCTGAACACAACCCCCCACCCCCCATCCCAAATAAAACCCAACAACAACAAACAAACAAAACCCAACGGTGGAGCTGAAAGTGAAAGTGGATTTGAACCGCTAGGTCTTTCCTTTTCAAGATGTACGATTGCATGGACATCCCTGAGCAGGGCTGATGGAATTAACTAAACCTTCGGCGCTGGGCTTTTCTTCTCCTAACAGTGTGGCTGGGACTAAACTCATGGCACTAAGCTTTTCCTCCCAGAATAGCTTGGCCTGGTTCCTCCCAGAGCAATTTGGCTAGCTCTGAACCCGTGGCATTAGGCTTTTCCTCCAAGAACAGTTTGGCTAGGACTTAACCTATGGCACATGGCTTTACCTTCCAGAACAGTTTGGCTAGGATTAAACCCATAGCACTAAGCTTTTCCTCACAGAACAGCTTGGCTAGGATTAAACCGATAGCACTAAGCTTTTCCTCCCAGAGTAATTTGACCAGGTCTAAACCCATGGCATGAGGCTTTTCCTCCAAGAATAGTTGGCTGGGACTGAAAAATATGGATTGGAATAGGCTTCCTGCACTCCCTGGCTGGAACGAGGGAAAGGTTGTTTTGGGAAAAACAAATTAGTAAAGCTTAACGTGAATATGGAAACAACAGAGGTGGGATGATAAAAAAAGCTTTTGTGAACCACTTTGTGAAGTAATCTAATCTTCCTCTTGTGCACATTCACCCCCCCCCCCCCCCCCCCCCGCCCGCCGCCCCCTTCTGAAATAATTCTCCAGTGTATCTTTTTTTGAACAAAGGTATTTTAGGTAAATAATTAAATCATGCTGTGATATATTGTATTAAATCTCTTTGTTCTTGTTGTTCTACATCCATTCCAAGGAATAAAATTATGTTTTGTTTTGTAAATTGGCATTCATGCCTTTAATTGTTTCTTGCTTTCGAGTGTGTGATTATGCTTTGTTGTTGTTTGATGAGTGTGTGTGTGTGTTTTGGGGTGGGTGTAGTGAAATGAGAGAGAACTCGAAAACCTTACGAGTATTATAGTTTGGGTTCTGACACCTAGTTCTTGCTAAGCTGCTGATGATTAAAAAAAAATTTTTTTTAAATGCAAGGCATCATTTATATGCATAGAGAGAGAGCTGGAGAGGGCCTGAACTTCATTACACAGGCTAAAGGAAAAAGGGTAGAGAGAGCAAACATAACAAAACCCAACATGCTGCTGATTGTGTTTTTATTGTATTTTTCTGCTCACATTGAAGTATAAAACACAAAAACGTAATAATAATCTTCAGTTAAGTGTACGAAAAATCAAGTAAAATTAGTATTTTTCAAAGAAAAGAAGAAAAAAGGATGAGATGATCAAAAATTAATTCTGTTCCTCCCCTGTGAAACTGTCACTGAAACGAATGCAGTAGTGTTCCCCCCTCCACTGTCCCCTTCTTCCCCACCCAAATGTTTCTGGAACTGCATTTTAAATTCGTCTCTTCTTCAATGACGCTGAATATGGGGAAAAGCAGATTTAAAAAAAGTATACAAAGTATAAAAAGGTAGAAAACCAGTATGTTCACATTGGACAACCATAGTTCCGGGTCGCAAGGTCCTTCGTTGCAAATAGCTTGAACTCTAATCTGGATTTAACCTGGGAGAAGAGAAAGAAAAAGATCTGAATGCCAGGCAAGTTAGCAAGCAAGCAGGGCTAAAACTGTGCACAGTCAAGAATGATGTTCATCATTTCATGTCAAATATGTATTACGGCAAGCGCCTATTTGTAATTGTGTTGATAGCCTGGGGAATGATAAGCCTATGACGTCAAAATAACTATTTTAGGGTATACGTTTTAATTGTCATGACGTTAAACCGTGGTGGTGGCGCTATTCTGATTGGGACAGCTGTGCCTTGTGGATTTGGATTTCAGTGTAGTCTACAAGAAGCGACTACTCTGCTATTTCGTTTAGAGAGGTATTACACTAGTGCAACCGTCTGGCTCTCTGTTTAACGTCATGACAAAGGTATCGTCATTGAATCATTTTGACGTCATGTCATTTCTCAGGGGTATCAAGAACAATAGCAATTACAAACAGGCGCGTTCCATACTGTAAATATGACATGAAATGATCAATATAATTTTTGACGTGCACACATTATTCGTAAGCGGTTCGATCGTGAGGTACAAGACCCTTTCCTCGGATCGATGACTCGTACTTTATTATCCTGTTTCTTAAAAACTACATTAGAAAGCTCAAAATAAGACAATCCGTCTTGCGACGATGGGTTTAATTTTCACCAGGAAATTATTTTTTAAACAATTTTTTATACATTTGGAGAAGAGGTCGGAGTTTTAATACAGTCAAAGTGGCCTTCAGCAAATATACTTGTTGGGCCGCTGATATAGTGTTTCGGAACTTTCAACACCGCTACACATGGAGTTCATGAAGGGATTGTCTTCCTTTTTCTCTCTCTCTTTGTTTCTGTGTGTGTGTGTGTGTGTGTGTGTGTGTGTGTGTGTGTGTGGTGCACTTGCCAAAGAAATTTATGCATAAAAGTGAAATCGGCTCAGGCAGCTGTGGAAAAGGCTTGGTCACCAGGGGGACGCGGGCGGGGCATGGACGCGGGTGGGGGGGGGGGGGGGGGGGGGGGGGGGGGGTCGTGGGGACACAGTGGCCAAAGAAATTCTAAGACTAAAACAGGTTTGGGCGGATGAGGGAAGGTGTCTGATCGGCACTCCCTTATTTTTTCTTTATTTTTTGTTTATTTTTTTCTTCTATTTTTTGTTTTCTCTTTTTTTCTTTTTTTTCTTTTTCTTTTGCTTATCAGTGATGTGGAGCCCAGGACGGCCACCTCCACTTTTACACAGCTCCTGAACTCTGATTGGTCGGCAAAGGAATGGGTCAACCATGACGGTTATATCGGGGTGATCAGAGTTCTCGAGTAGCATGAACAGAGAAGTGGACCTTGTGCTTTCATTCCCAATCCAGCACCCCCCCCCCCCCCCCCCCCCCCCCCCCCCCCCCAAACCCCCCCCCCCCCACTCCGTATAATAAAACCATACGGTTTCTGTGGACCTAATATGTCATCTGACATCCGAGGACATTAAGAACCAAGTAGTGGACCTAAAATATCACCAACGCGGGCAGGAGACTAACAAGGGTTTGGGCGGCCGAGGAGAAACGGTGTTTGGTCAGGAGAGGAATGGAGCTGGGGGTGGGGTGGGTGTGTGTGTGTAGGGGGGGGGGGGGGGGGGGGGTTTAGTGGCAAAGAAACTCTAGGCGTAAAAGCTAACAACGGTTTGGGCGGATGAGGGAAGGTCTGAACTCAGCAACTGTGTGAGAGTCTGGGTGGACGTCCTGGGCTCGCCCGTCCCTAATAGTCCGCACGGTCTCTGTGGACGTAAAGCAACATTGCAGAAGAAGATGAGGGAAGGTGCTTGGTAGAGAGAGGAGGGGGTACGACAGACAGGCGTCGAATTGCCGGACAGGATCCTGATGAAACAGAGGGGCGGGGTGGGGGGGGGGGGGGGGGGGGGGGGGGGGGGGGGGGGGGGGGCGAGACGGCGAAAGAAGGTGCATAGCCGCTGTGAGGGAGGGTTTGCTCGAAAGACTATATTACAGGTGTAAGGATAAAAAGGGCTTACTTGCTGTTGGAAGATACTTCGTTAGAAAACGGATAGGGTTACTTAGAATGTTCCAGGTGTAGTGCTAAAAAAAAGGCCTTAGCTGCTGTTGGAAGGAACTTTCTTAGAAAACGGATAGGGTGGCTTAGAATATTCCAGGTGTAATGCTAAAAACGGGCCTAACTGCTGTTGGAAGGTACTTCGTTAGGAAACGGACAGGGTGGCTGAGAATATTCCAGGTGTAAGACGTGTATGGTGTACACGGAGCGCGCCGAGATAGCAGCAGTTTCACGTAGCACCAGCCATGTAACAACCAAATAGCACTGTAAGTACACCACTTCGGTGGATATTCAAAACGCGCTCTAAAAAGCCAGTCACTCATTCAGAAGCACAT
>JABMCL010002784.1:1702500-1707500 GCA_018857735.1 Alviniconcha marisindica
CCGTCACCACCAGAATGATTCCTGCATTAAGATGGGCAGCGATGGGAGCCATTTTAATGTTTCAGTAGGAAATGATGGATAAAGTCACAAGACAATGTCCACAAACCACAACCTTTTTGAAGAGAAAGGAGAGCCGAAGCGGTATCGAACTGAGGTCCTTCCGCTTACCAGCCTAACGCCTTACCGCTAGGCCAAACCGGCTCACAACAAGACAAAACGGGGAAGGACCTTATAAATCAGTTTTCATTTTGTATGCGTCCGCGGTACCCGACCACAGCGGTCCTACCTTTGTCCTTGTAGTAGTCGTAGTAGCCGTCGTAGATATCTCGCAGGCCATAGTAGTTTCTGTACCTGGCCCCTGTGTAGGAACGGTGTCCGCCTCCGTAAGATCTGCCTCCGTACCGCTTGTTGTAGTAAAACCTGCACACAGACTCCGCTGCCAAGGTCTTGCACGTAGTTACAAGAGAGAGAGAGAGAGAGAGAGAGAGAGAGAGAGAGAGAGAGAGAGAGAGAGAGAGAGAGAGAGAGAGAGAAGAACACGACACGACACGAACAGACACGACAAGAGACAGACAGACAGACAGACAGACAGACAGACAGACAGAAGAGAGAGAGAGAGAGAGAGAGAGAGAGAGAGAGAGAGAGAGAGAGAGAGAGAGAGAGAGAGTGTGTGTGTGTGTGTGTGTGTATGCGTGCATGCGTGCGTTTGTGTGCGTGCGTGCGTACTGTGTGTGTGTGTGTGTGTGTGTGTGTGTGTGTGTGTGTGTGTGTGTGTGTGTGTGTGTGTGTGTGTGTGTGTTTGAGTGCGAGTGTGCGTGTGTTTGCGTGCGTGTGTGCGTGCGTGCGTGTGCATGTGTGTGTTTGTGTGTGTATGTATGTGTGCGCGCGTGCATGCGTGCGTGCGTGCGTGCGTGCGTGCGTGTGTGCATGTGTGCGTGTGTGTGTGTGTGTGTTGTGTGTGTGTGTGTGTGTGTGTGTGTGTGTGTGTGTGTGTGTGTGTGTGTGTGTGTGTGTGCGTGTGTGTGTGTGTGTTATCATTTCAACATGAACCCGTCATTCTAAATAACTCCGCAGACCCTATGTTGGCTAATTTTCATGTTGATAGTCCAGTTACTTGACTATTAGGCTCCTAATTTGGAAGTGACCCTGCCCCCTTAAAAAGTATGATTATTCAAAAATCAATCGATCATTACCGTCTTCTGTAGTAGTGGCCCGCCGACTCCTGCACCAACACCGCCACCACCACCAGCATCAACGAGAGAAGACCACGTGTGCACCGCATGCTGCTGGCTGGAACGGAACAGACATTATACACCACACTCCCAGCATCGCTTTCCGGCACCTTCCTCCAAACTCTGCCAGATTTAGTTACGCCACTGAAGCGCGCATCTGTCCACCCCGGGTAAAAATATAAAAGAGTTCCCTCTCGATTCAAACGATTTTGCTTTTATTTGAGCTGGCGTAAGCAACATGGTCTGATGTAATCTGAGTTGTTTGTAACAAACATACTACTGTTTGAGCACCGACAAAAAACTGCTCGTTAGCTACGGCGTAACTAAATACGGCAGGGGCTGAAGGGCACGTGTCAAATGGTCACTGAAGGTAGATTTATTGTGCAGTTTGGCGCTGATTTCAACCGATGCGATTAAAGGTGTAGGCATAGACAGCTCTGTGTACGCCATTCACAATTGTTGTCACTATTCGGGTCCGCGTGAAAACGAAGTACAAAACAGCCTTCAAAAAATCGACTTCGCATTGCATCGGTGTGCAGGCCAACAACATCTAAAACAAAGACAGACAATCGACAGCAACAACACCAACTACAAAACAAGCAAAGAACCCGATACCGCCCCCACTACCCCCCAAAACACACACACACACACACACACACACACACAACACACACACACACACACACAACACCACACACACACACACACACACCAGCAGCACGCACCATACACTCACGCACGCACGCACGCACACTAACACACACACACACACAACAGCACACACACGCACACACACACACACACACACACACACACTCACACACACACACACACACACACACCACACACACACCCACACACACACACACACACACACACACACACACACACACACACACACACACACACACACACACACACACACACGAGTAAAAACAAGTAAACAGCAACAACACACACAAAAACAATACAACAACAACAAAACTGTCTCACATAAAGGCCGAAATGCACCGAAATCTCAACAGCAGCGCTAATTAAACTACGCATTTAAAGCATTAAAATTAATATCAATGATCGTACCGTTCATTCAGTGTGCTGAAGGGAAATAAACGCCGAAAAGGGAGCAAACTCACCTCACCTTAATGCTAACGTCTGGCAGTGGATGGCCCCGAATCCCAGTCAGTGGTACCTTGTGTGGCAAAGGGCGCTTTTAAAGGCAGGCGGAAGGGGCAGTTTGACGACGTAAGCTTGTGATACGATCGAAGGAGGAAACCAGGAGATGGCCCTTTGAGGGATTGGACTGTCGACTGTTTTTGCTGTTGTCCACGGCGGACTTCCATCAGGTCAATCGTGCCGTGCAGTTGAGGGCACGACCCGGATGCAGCAGCGAGTTAACCTCTAGGCTAATTAACACGTGTGCGGTACAGGGGAGATGGGGAGGTGGGGGTAGAGGTGGGGGGGTTGAGGTGGGGGGGGGGGGGGGGGGGTGGGGAGGAGGGGGGGGTGGAGGGGAGGGGAGGGGTGGGCGGGAGAAAAGTATAAGCGTAGGAACTCGTGCCTTACATGAGTTCGTGGCACCCACACCACACCGCAGCCCCACTCACACACACACACACCACGCAAGCACGCAAACAACACCACACACACACACACACGCACGCAGCACGCACAAACACACACACACACACACACACACGCGCGCGCGCGCGCGCGCGCGCGCGCACACGCACACAACACACACACACGCACACACAGACACGCACGCCATGCACGCACGCACGCACGCACGCCGCACACAAACACCACACACACCACCACCACACACACACACACACACACACACACACACACAGCGCGCCGCGCGGCGCGCGCGCACGCACGCACAGACGCATAGACGCACACACACGCACACACACAGACACGCACGCACATGCACGCACGCACGCACGCACGCACGCACACAAACACACACACACACACACACACACACACACACACACACACACACACGCATCTTGTGGTGGTGGGAGGTTCAGGAAGGAAAAGAAAGATTTACTGTCATTATTTGAGGTTCATAAATGTGGGCTGTATGTCAGTGACCGCATTTATAGTATACATCAGCAACTCTCTCCTCTCTCCCCTCTCCCCAGTTCAGTGTTGCTTTACGTCCACAGAGACCGTAGGGACTATTGGGGACGGGGAGTCCAGGATGGCCACCTCGACCTTCACACAGCTCCTCAGCTCTGTCCTAACCAATGTCAGTGTTGCTTTACGTCCACAGAGACCGTAGGGACTGTTAGGGTCAAGGAGCCCAGAACTTCGACCTTAACTTTCACACAGCTCCTGTACACTGTTGCTTTACGTCCACAGAGACCGGAAATCGACTGTCACACAGGTCTGTCATGTTGCTTTACGTCCACAGAGACCGTAGATCGACTGTTACACAGGTCTGTACAATGTTGCTTTACGTCCAATGAGACCGTAGATCGACTGTTACACAGGTCTGTACAATGTAGCTTTACGTCCACAGAGACCGTAGATCGACTGTTGCACAGGTCTGTACAATGTTGCTTTACGTCCACAGAGACCGTAGATCGACTGTTGCACAGGTCTGTACAATGTTGCTTTACGTCCACAGAGACCTAGATCGACTGTTGCACAGGTCTGTACAATGTTGCTTTACGTCCACAGAGACCGTAGATCGACTGTTGCACAGGTCTGTACAATGTTGCTTTACGTCCACAGAGACCGAAATCGACTGTTGCACAGGTCTGTACAATGTTGCTTTACATCCACAGAAACCGTAGATCGACTGTTGCACAGGTCTGTACAATGTTGCTTTACATCCACAGAGACCGTAGATCGACTGTTACACAGGTCTGTTCTATGTTGCTTTACGTCCACGGAAGACCGTAGATCGACTGTTACACAGGTCTGTACAATGTTGCTTTACGTCCAATGAGACCGTAGATCGACTGTTACACAGGTCTGTACAATGTTGCTTTACGTCCACAGAGACCGTAGATCGACTGTTGCACAGGTCTGTACAATGTTGCTTTACGTCCACAGAGACCGTAGATCGACTGTTGCACAGGTCTGTACAATGTTGCTTTACGTCCACAGAGACCGTAGATCGACTGTTGACACAGGTCTGTACAATGTTGCTTTACGTCCAATGAGACCGTAGATCGACTGTTGCACAGGTCTGTACAATGTTGCTTTACGTCCACAGAGACCGGAAATCGACTGTTGCACAGGTCTGTACAATGTTGCTTTACATCCACAGAGACCGTAGATCGACTGTTGCACAGGTCTGTACAATGTTGCTTTACGTCCAATGAGACCGTAGATCGACTGTTACACAGGTCTGTACAATGTTGCTTTACGTCCAATGAGACCGTAGATCGACTGTTACACAGGTCTGTACAATGTTGCTTTACGTCCACAGAGACCGTAGATCGACTGTTGCACAGGTCTGTACAATGTTGCTTTACGTCCAATGAGACCGTAGATCGACTGTTGCACAGGTCTGTACAATGTTGCTTTACGTCCAATGAGACCGTAGATCGACTGTTACACAGGTCTGTACACTGTTGCTTTACGTCCACGGAGACCGTACGGACTATTAGGGACGGGAGCCCAGGACGGCCACCTCGACCTTCACACAGCCCCTGAGCTCTGACCGGTTTCCTGTTTAATGTTGCTTTACGTCCGCAGATACCGTAGGGATTATTAGGGACGGGGAGCCCGGGACGTCCTCCTCGACTT
>JABMCL010002784.1:1717500-1725000 GCA_018857735.1 Alviniconcha marisindica
GTCAGTAAACATGGTGCTTAACGTGCACAGAATTAAGTCAGTAAACATGGTGCTAACGTGCACAGAATTAAGTCAGTAAACATGGTGCTTAACGTGCACAGAATAAGTCAGTAAACATGGTGCTTAACGAGCACAGAAGTAAGTCAGTAAACATGGTGCTTAACGTGCACAGAAATAAGTCAGTAAACATGGTGCTTAACGAGCACAGAAGTAAGTCAGTAAACATGGTGCTTAACGTGCACAGAATAAGTCAGTAAACATGGTGCTTAACGAGCACAGAAGTAAGTCAGTAAACATGGTGCTTAACGTGCACAGAAGTAAGTCAGTAAACATGGTGCTTAACGTGCACAGAAATAAGTCAGTAAACATGGTGCTAACGTGCACAGAAATAAGTCAGTAAACATGGTGCTTAACGTGCACAGAAATAAGTCAGTAAACATGGTGCTTAACGTGCACAGAATAAGTCAGTAAACATGGTGCTTAACGTGCACAGAAAGTCAGTAAACATGGTGCTTAACGTGCACAGAAATAAGTCAGTAAACATGGTGCTTAACGTGCACAGAAATAAGTCAGTAAACATGGTGCTTAACGTGCACAGAAATAAGTCAGTAAACATGGTGCTTAACGTGCACAGAAACCATCAGGCTTATTAGGGACGGGGAGAATTCGGAAGGGGGTATGGAGGTGTAAGTAAGTAAACATGATGCTTAACGTCAACCGAAGCCATAAGGCTTATTAGGGACGGGGAGAAGTGGGAAGGGGGTATGGAGGTGTAAGTAAGTAAACATGGTGCTTAACGTCAACCGAAGCCATAAGGCTTATTAGGGACGGGGAGAAGTGGGAAGGGGGTATGGAGGTGTAAGTAAGTAAACATGGTGCTTAACGTCAACCGAAGCCATAAGGCTTATTAGGGACGGGGAGAAGTCGGAAGGGGGTATGGAGGTGTAAGTAAGTAAACATGGTGCTTAACGTCCACAGAAACCATCGGGATTATTAGCGACGGGGAGAAGGGGTTATGGGGATGGGGGAAGAGGGAGATTATAAAAGTATACCTATCGCTAAAGTAGCCAACACATAACGCGTGAGGTCATCATTTTTTATAGTAGGTGTAGGTAGTAGATAGCGGGAAGGATAGTAAATCTGGTCTGTAATTATATACGTACAGGGCTGCGGCTCTCGTTTGTTTGTTGGTGTGCCAAAGCGATAAACAAAACACTGCACAAAACAAAACGCTTGCAGGAATGAGAGAGGGAGAGGTATCTGACGGATGTTCCTATTGGGCGGTTCAGGCGGGGTTGTTAACTCCCTTGACTTTTGCCCGGCATCGCTTGGCTGCTTTTACTTCCGGTGCGTACTTTCTTCACAATGGAAGGCGGTGACAGTGATTTTGCGAATTTTACGCTGCCAACTTTAAAGGCAATTTTGGAGGCCCCTTAGTCAGAATGTGTCTGGCAACAAGCAATAACTTGTTGCTCGTGCTATAGGATGTCCCAAAACATTTTTTTTTACCCGAACTCGCGATCTGCTGGTCAGCTAAAAAACGCCGCAAGGACACTCCCCCCCCCCCCCCCCCCGCCCCATCCCCTTTCCCCGGTAATTTTTGTAACTGCAACAGTGGTGGCATTTGTTTTGCTTCGCAATTCTAGGTTCAACCTCCATTGTTATACACAGCGTGAAGCAACGCCTACCCAGAAATCGGCCAGGAAGTGACGCTGCGACCTCTCGCGACTTCTTAGGCGAAAGATTACAAAGGGCTTTCACTGGTGAAAACTAGCTTCACTGAGCCGCCCAATAGGATACGCCAATATCCACTTTTAGCTCCGTCGGTTCGCTATCCTCAAATGGTTTGAGGATGCGTGCGTGTGCGTGTGCTTGTGTATAGCACTGGCATAGTACGGAATGAACTGATATGTGGGTATGCCAACGTAGTGCATACTTCAAGTTCACTCCGTACACACACACACACACACACACACACACACACACACACACACACACACACACACACACACACACACACACACACACACACACACACACACATTCTCATACCATTTGAGAACAGCGAAACCGACGGGGCTAAAAGTGGACATTGCCTAGGATACTACAATGTCCCCATTTGACGACTTTATAGGGCCTAGGTTCATCTACTCAGGAATTCTACCAGTCTGTTTTCGATAAATTTGCTTTTTGCTTTCCCGCTTTAACTTCAGCGCGGAAGTCAAACTTTTCCACTATTTTACAAACATAAAGGTTGTCCTTCGTAAACAACCAATCGACCTTTTATTTCTGATTTGGTTAACTGGTTTTGCCGTTAATATTGCAGTTGCTCTGGCGTTAAAGTAGCAAGGACACCTACATAAGTACTCACCTTTCACTGGGTAAGGGACGTAAATCTCCTTCACAAGAGTTGTCTTTCCGCCGTAGTAGGGCTTGTGGTATCCGCCATAGTACTTTTTGTAGTACGGTGTTCTGTAGCCGTATTTTCTGTAGCCGTAGTGTTTCCTGTAGCCGTAGGATTTCCTCCAGCCGTATCGCCTTCTGTAGCCGTAAGCATCTGCGTAGTCCAGTAGCGTTGCTACTACGACTACTAACAACAGAAGTGTGGTGAATGTCTTCAGTGACATGTTGCCTGGCAAAGCTGACGTCAGGGTCAATCTGAAATTGCAGTAAACGTCATGAAACTGGGGGGTTTGGAAACGACATGAAAGCAGTCCTCATTTAATAGTCAGCATCATAGTCATCGTTATTATTAACATCATCAGCAGCAGCAGCATCAGGGTGCTTAAAGGATTAACAATTCTATTTTACAGCGCCATCTCGAGTCTTTAAAGATCGATGCATCACTTTGGCGTGTATTGTTGTTGTTGTTGTTGTTGTTGTTGTTGTTGTTGTTGTTGTTGTTGTTGTTGTTGTTGTTGTTGTTCTTCTTCTTCTTCTTCTTCTTCTTCTTCTTCTTCTTCTTCTTCTTCTTCTTCTTCTTCTTCTTCTTCTTCTTCTTCTTCTTCTTTTCATTAAACGGATTAATGGAAGTACGCCTTTGTCACCACCTGTAACGGTAATCACTCGATGATCAAGACTTGTGAACCATGGCCAAGGACAGGTGAGGGAGGAAAAACGAAAAAGAAGAAGAAAAAAACGAAAGAAAAAAACGAGTAGGATTGCGAGAAAATAAGACTCGACAGAGCGCATATGGGTTTTCATCTGTAACGGTAATCACACAGTGATCAAGACTGCAAGCCTGCAGCCGTGGGACAGATGCGAGGGAGCAACGCGGAGAATGACACGTGACTGGTTAGACTGACTCGACTGTGACGGAACCCAGGTCAGTTTGTTCTTACCTGTAACGGTAACCATTCGATGATCAAGACTCAGCAGGCACCAGATGAGGAAAAAAAAGTACAAGACAAGACTGGCAAGACTCGACAGAACCCATATTTTGTTCTCACCTGTAACGGTAACCACTTGATGATCAAGACTCGGCAGGCAATAAAAAAGAAAAAAAGCGCGCGCGCGCGCACACACACACACACACACACACACACACCACACACACACACACACACACACACACACACACACACACACACACACACACACACACACACACACACACACACACACACACACACACACACACACACAATGACTGGCAAGACTCGACAGAACCCATACTTTGTTCTCACATGTAACACTATCCACTCGATGATCAAGGCACATTCTCCACAGGTAACAGAACAAAAGAAGTAGGACACAAGATACGTGACAAATTTGTTAATCCACTGCGAAAAGTACATGGTCTGCCATGAAAGATTTACACACTCGACATAACACAAATTCTGTTCTCACCTGTAGCAGTAATCACTCGATGATCAAGACTCGTCAACCCTGGGAAAGGTAAGACAAGAAAAGAAATGCGACACAAGACTCAACAGAACCCGTACTTTGTTCTCGTCTGTAACGGTATTTAAACGAAGATAAAGACTCCTCAACCATATTGTCCCTAACACGCTTTTAGCATCTGAGGACATTAAGCAAAACCAGAACGAAATCCTCAACCATGGCGCAGGTAACCGAATAACGGAAGTACGGTGCAGGACTTGCAGGATTTGACAATCGCCATATTTTGTTCTCACGTGTAACGGTAACCACTAGGTGACCAAGACTCGCCAACCCCGGGCAGGTAAGAGAGAAAAATAAGCACGACACAAAACTGGACAGAACCCATATTTTGTTCTCATCTGTAACGGTGTCCACCCGGTGACCAAGGGGCAGGTAAGAAAAGAAGAGAAAAATTAAAAGGCCTGCGACACGACTTGCAAGACTCGACAGAACCCAGTTATGGTTCTCACCTGTAGTGGTGGTAATCACTTGATGATCAAGACTCGTCAACCCAGTTATGGTTCTCACCTGTAGTGGTGGTAATCACTTGATGATCAAGACTCGTCAACCCAGTTATGGTTCTCACCTGTAGTAGTGGTAATCACCTGATGATCAAGACTCGACAACCCAGTTATGGTTCTGACCTGTAGTAGTGGTAATCACCTGATGATCAAGACTCGACAACCCAGTTATGGTTCTGACCTGTAGTAGTGGTAATCACCTGATGATCAAGACTCGACAACCCAGTTATGGTTCTGACCTGTAGTAGTGGTAATCACCTGATGATCAAGACTCGACAACCCAGTTATGGTTCTGACCTGTAGTAGTGGTAATCACCTGATGATCAAGACTCGACAACCCAGTTATGGTTCTGACCTGTAGTAGTGGTAATCACTTGATGATCAAGACTCGACAACCCAGTTATGGTTCTGACCTGTAGTAGTGGTAATCACTTGATGATCAAGACTCGTTAACCCCGGGGCAGGTAACAGAAGAAGAAAAGTACGACACAGGACGTGCACAACTCGAGAGAACCTACATTTTGTTATCACCTGTCCTGGTAACCACTTGATTATCAAGACTCGTTAACTCCGGGGCAGGTAACAGAAGAAAAAGAAAGAAAAAACGACACAGGACCTGCAAAACTCCACAGAACCCATCTTTTGTTCTCACCTGTTTTCACTTCTCACTTGATGATGAAGACTCGCTAACTCCGGGGCAGGTAACAGAGGAAGAGAAGAAACACGACACAGGACGTGCAAGACTCGAGAGGACCCGTGTTTTGTCTCACCTGCACTGGTAATCACTTGGTGATCAAGACTTATCAACCCCGGGGGCAGAAGAGGAACGACACTAGACTAGCTAGACTCTAGAGAACCCGTGTTTTGCTCTCACCTGCACTGGTAATCACTTGATGATCAAGACTCACCAGCCGGGGGGCAGATGAGAGGGAGTGAAGAGGAACGACATTAGACGAGACGAATGGAGAGAGAGAGAGAGAGAGAGAGAGAGAGAGAGAGAGAGAGAGAGAGAGGAGAGAGAGAGAGAGAGAGAGAGAGAGAGAGAGAGAGAAGAAGACAGACAGACAGACAGACAGACAGACAGACAGACAGACAGACAGACAGACAGACAGTGATAGAGAGACAGAGAGAACCCGTGTGTTGTTCTCACCTGCACTGGTAATCACTTGATGATCAAGACTCGCTAGCCAGGGAGTAGACGAGAAGGGAAGGGGTGAAGAAGAACGACACCGGACTAGCTAGACTCAGCAGCAAGCCCTCCAGTGTGGCCGGTCACTGTCGTCAGACACTTATATACGCTGGTCCCGCCCCACTTCACTCTCTTCTCGGTCCCTTTCACCTGCCACTACAGGTGCCGCTGCCTAATTAGTCAGCCTGGAGGCCGCCTTGATTATGTCCGTGTTGCGTGTTATATTAAGTACAGGTGGGTGTGAGGGGGGGGGGGGGGGGGGTGAGAGGGATAGAGAAGATGGAAAGGGGGAAGAGGGGAGCGAGGGGGGGGGGGGGCGCAAGAGACGAATACAGAGATGGAGGGATGGGAACCAGAGGGGAAAAAAGGAACTGGGACGAATGGAGAGATAAGATAAGATAATACTTTATTACACAGGGATAAAGATTTAAGCACGTGTCGGCTTTTTTTACAAATCTGTCCCTGATGACAAACACAGCAACACTCAATACATCAAACAAGAATTCCATTAAATACGCTAGAGAAAAAAACGACTTAAAAACAAAACAAAACTAGTTTCTGTCTAAAACATCACATCATACGGGCAGAGCAATAATAAGGCAAAGTAAGACCAATTCAAAACAATTTTTAGGAGAGAGAGAGAGAGAGAGAGAGAGAGAGAGAGAGAGAGAGAGAGAGAGAGAGAGAGAGAAAAAGAGAGAGAGAGAGAGAATTACAAAAACATATTAACGAATAATGGAAAGCGACAGAATAGTGGCTATCTCACTATCTACATATAAAACAAGATCACATCTAACAGGATTGGAAGCTAAGCAACGGCGCATTATACACACCTAACCAAAATCAAAGCACATCACACATACCAACAATCATATATATGCAAACATTAAATTTGAATAAAAATAAATATAAAAAAAATGACCACGAGGAAAAAGAAAAGTAAATATTTCATGAAAATACAAACAAACAAACAAAAATCTAAAACTTTACAAGAAGAGCAAGGAAGGGAAAACAATAACAACATTCTGTACATTTTGTGTCAAGCTGTCTGACAAGCGAGAAAAGAAAAGAAAAGAAAGAACAAGAAGTATAAAGAAGAGAGAAAGAGAGAGAGAGAGAGAGAGAGAGAGAGAGAGAGAGAGAGAGAGAGAGAGAGAGAGAGAGAGAGAGAGAGAGAGAGAGAGAGAGAGAGAGAGAGAGACAGACAGACAGACAGACAGACAGAGAGACAGACAGACAGACAGACAGACAGACAGACAGACAGACAGACAGACAGACAGACAGACAGACAGAGATGGAGAGAGGGGGACTGAGAGAAAGAAGAAGGAAGAAATGGGATGAAAGGGAGCGGCGGGGAAGTAGGGAGGAGGGGGGGGGGGGGGGGGGGCGAAGAAAACTTGTGAACTTGAAAATACCCTCCGGCGGGGCACCGTGGACGCAGAAATTCAGGACAGACCAATCACAGGTATAATATTGGTAACTAGTTTCCACTGAGCCGGTTTGGCCTAGCGAGGCGGTAACTGAGGCGGCGTTACACAGGTAGGAACTGAGGTGGCCCAGCCGCTCCGGCCGGCACCGCTCCAGATGTGTAGATCATGGACGCAGTGCAGTGCCAGTCAGACTCCAAGCACTGGCTTACGACGTCCTTCCCTCAACCATTGCCGTATTTAGTTACGTCATAGGTCCCAGAAAACTGTCAGCTAACGAGCAGTTTTTTGTTGGTGATCAAACAGTAGTAAATTTGTTACAAACAACTCAAATTACCAGACGTTTGTTTTATAACTGACCATGTTGCTTACGCCAGCTCAAATAAAACCAGAATCGTTTGAATCGAGACGGAGCTCTTTTTTTTCTTCTTCTTTTTTACCCGGGGTGGATGCGTCTCATGTTTACGTGCGTGCTTGGGCG
>JABMCL010000120.1:0-11409 GCA_018857735.1 Alviniconcha marisindica
TTTTTTTTAAAAAATTTCCCAAAAATTTTTTTTAAAAAAAAAAACCCCCCAAAAAAAAAAAAGGAAAGAAAAAAGGGGGGGGAAGGGGGGGGGGGGGGGGAAAAAAAACCCCCAAAAAAAATTTTTTGGGGGGGGGGGCCCCCCTTTAAAATTTTAAACCCCGCCCAAAAAAAGGGGCTTTTTGTTTTTTCCCCCCCCAACCCCAAAAGGGGGAAAATTTGGGCCCCCCCGTTTTTGGGGAAAAAAAAAGGGTTTAGGCCCCCCCAAAAAGGGGGGGGGGAAATTTTTGGGGGGGGGGCCCCCCCGGCCCCCCCCTTTTTTTTAACCCAAACCCCCCGGGGGAAAACCCCCCCGGCCCCGGGGGGTTTTGGCCCCCCTTGGGGGGCCCCCCAAGCCTTTTTTTAAAAACCCCCCCCCAAAAAAACCCCCCCCTTTGGGGGAAAATCCCTTTTGGTTTTTTAAAAAGTTTTTCCCCCAAAAAAGGGGGGTTTAAAAATTTTTTCCCCGGCCCCCTTTTTTTTTTTTTTTTGTTTTTTTTTTTTTTTTAAAAAAAAAAAAAAAGGGAAGGAAAGGGGGAAAAAAAAAAAAAAGGAAGGGGGGGTTTTTTTTTTTAAAAAAAAAAAAAAACCAAAAAAAAAAAGGGGGGGGGGGGGGGGGGAAAAACCCCCCTTTTTTTGGGGGGAAAAAAAAATTTTTTTTTTTCCCTCCAAATTTTTAATTTTAAAACCCCCCCCCCCCCCCCCAAAAAACCCCCTTTTTTTCCCCCCCCCCAAAAAAGGGGGGGGTTTTTTTTTTTGGGTTTTTAAAAAATTTTAAAAACGAAACCTTTTTTTTTTTAAAATTTTTTTGGGTTTTTAACCCTTTTTTTTTTTTTTAAAATTTTTAAAAATTTTTCCCCCGGGAAAATTTTCCCTTTTTTTTTAAAAAAAAAAATTTTTTTTTTTTTTTTTTTTTTTAAAAATTTTTTTTTTTTTTTTTTTTAAAACCCCCCCCCAAAAACCCCCCCCCCCTTTTTTTTTTTTTTTTAAAAAAATTTAAAAGGAAATTTTTTTTTTAAAAAAAAAAAAAACCCCCCCCCAAAAACCCCCCCCCCCCCCCCAAAAAAACCCCAAAAAACAACCCCCCCCCCCCAAAAAAAACCCCCCCCAAAAAAAAATTTTTTTTTTTTTTTTTTTAAAAAATTTTTAAAATTTTTTAAAAATTTTTAAATTTTTTAAAAATTTTTTAAAAATTTTAATTTTTTTTTTTTTTTTTTTTCCCCTTTTTTTTTCTTTTTTTTTTTTTTTTTTTTTTTTTTTAAACCCAAGGGAAAAAACCCGGCCCCCGTTTTAAAAAAAATTTTCCCAAATTTTGGGTTCCTCCCCTTTTTTTCCCCAAAAAAAATTTTTTTTTAAAAAAAAAGGGGGCCCTTAAATTTTTAAAAAAACCCTTTTAAAAAGTTTTTAAAAAAAATTTTCCCAAAAAAACCAAAATTTTTGGGGGTTTTTCCCCGGGAAAAGGGGGGGTTTTTTTTTGGGGGAAAAAAAAAACCCCTTTTTTTGGGGGGGGGGGGAAAAAATTTTTTCCCCCCCCCCCCAAAAAAGGGGGGCTTTTTTCCCCCAAAAAAAAACAAAAATTTTTTTGGGGAAAAAGCCCCAAAAATTTTGGTTTTTTTAGGAAAACCCCCCCCAAAAAATTTTTAAAAGGGTTTTTTTGAAATTTTTCGGAACCCTTTTTTTTTAAATTTTTGGGGGGGGAAAAAAAAGGGGGGGAACCCAAAATTTGGGAAAAAGGTTTTAAAAAAAGGCCCCCGGGGGTTTTCCCCCTTTTTTAAAAAAAAAAAAAAAAAAAAAAAAAAAGAAAAGAAAAGGAAAAAAAAAAAAAAAAATTTTTTTAAAATTTTTAAAAAATTTTTAAAAAAAAAAAAAATTTTTTTTTTAAAAAATTTTTAAAAACCCCCTTTTTTTAAAAAATTTTTTTTTTTTTGGGGGGGGGGGGGGGTTTGGGGGGGTTTGGGGGGGGGGTTTAAGGGTTTTGGGGGTTTTTGGGGGGGGGTTTTGGGGGGGTTTGGGTTTTTTTTTGGGGGGGGTTTTAAAAAAAATTCTTTTAAAAAAAAAAAAAAAGGGGGGGGGGGGGGGGGGGTTTAAAAAAAAAAAAAAAAGGGGGAAAAAAAAAATTTTTTTAAAAAAAAAAAAAGGGGGGGGGGGGCTTTTTGGGGGGTTTTTTTGGGGGGTTTTTTGGGGGGGGAAAAAAAAAAAAAAAACCCCCCCCGGAACAAAGGGGAAAAGACTTTTAAAAAAAATTTTTTATTTAAAAATTTCCAATTTTAAAAAAAAAAAACCTTTTCCCCTTCCCCAAAAACCCCGGGGGGGAAAAAAAATTTTTGGGGGGGGGGTGGGGGGGGGGTTTAGGGGGGAAAATTTTAAAAAAATTTTTTTAAAATTTTTCCCCCCCCTTTTTTTTTCCCCCAAAAAAAATTTAAAATTTTTCCCCCCCTCCCCCCCCCTTTTTTCCCCCCCCCCCCCGAAAACCCCCCCCTTTAAAAAAAAAAATTCCTTCCCCCCTTTTTTTTTTTTTTTTTTTCCCGCCCCTTTTTAAAAATTTTTTTTTAAAAAATTTTTTAAAAAAAAAACAAAAAAAAAAAAAAAAGGGGTTTTCCCTTTTTTTTTAAAAAAAAACCCCCAAAAAGGGAAAAAAGGGCCCTTTTTTAAAGGGAATTTTTTGGGGGGGAAAGGGGGGGGGGGGAAAGGGGGGTTTTTTTTCCCCCCCC
The DNA here is from genome assembly GCA_018857735.1 of Alviniconcha marisindica. Classification (NCBI taxonomy): domain Eukaryota; kingdom Metazoa; phylum Mollusca; class Gastropoda; family Provannidae; genus Alviniconcha; species Alviniconcha marisindica. The sequence goes on from JABMCL010000120.1 coordinate 2,750, forward strand.
GGGGCCCCCCCTTTGGGGGGGGCTTTTCCGGGCCAAAAAGGGGGAAAAGTTTTGGGGGGTTTTTCCCTTTTTCCCCCCACCCCCCCCCCCCCCCGGGGGGGGGGAAAATTTTTTTGGGGGTTTTTTTGGGGGAAAAAAAGGGGGGGGAAAAAAACCCGTGCGGAGGAGGGATGAACTTGGGTCCACTTACGGATCAATACCAGGGTCAGTTTGCCCGGACAGGAAGCGGGGCAAATATATACCACCCTGCCACCAACCTCAGCAGTTATATCAGAGCTAAGCGGAGCAAGCCGTCAAACAGCACTCACTACAAAATAGCCACTTCACACATTTAGAAATAGCATGCCAGTTATTGACGCATCATGTTCAAGTCAGCCTGCAAAACCTATTTCCTTCAACTTCTGAATACTGATATAGGCTCACTCTGCCTGGATTGCGGATGATAGCTGTGCTGTGTGTAGTCAAGTGTGCCCTGTGCGCGATGGGGAGCTGGGGCGCGCGGCGCGAGAGGAGGCGTAAGCCCTTTCTTTTGAGTGACTGTGCCAGCAACCGACAGAAAGTGTGATCTATGCCACCGCATGCATTATGTTATATCTTTTCACTTCTCAATAAAGGACGATAGAGTTTGCACTACTTTCTGAGATATTCATACCCCACCCCTCTCCCCCATCCCCCTCCTCTTCTACTTTCTCCTCCCCCCCCCCCCCCCCCCCCCCCCCCCCCCCCCCCCCCCCTCCCCCCCCCCCCTCCTTCCCCCCCCCCCCCACACGCTACCCCCCCCCCCCCCCCACCTTTCCCTCCCCCCCCCTCCTTCCCCCCCAATTCCCCCCCCCCCCCCCCCCACCCCCCCCCACCCATCCCCCACCCCCCAGCACGCCCCGCCTCCCACCCCCCTCCACGTCCTGTTTGGAGTAGTTGTAGAACTTTGTTGCTATGCGACTGAGGAATAAACGGATGGTATTCATGTTATTATTGTCTAGTATGCTTCCTGTGCTAGGCGAGATCCATTACGTTTGTTTCCTGAATCTATTTCATAATGCCGAATAACTGGCGAGAATTCCCCAAAAACAAAAACAAGAAACAAAACGCAAGTATAGAAAGACGAATTTTCCGGCAGTGCAACGATGAAGCGACTAGCCCAAACTATAATTATTTTCCTACTCACTACCAGCATCCCGAGCAGATAGCAGGAACTTCTCGTGGTCTTCTGATTCAACAAGCCACTGGACCCCGGATTTTCAGACCGAGCAGGCAGGGGGAGTGTGGCACTCCGAGGTGCAGGGGGGCTGAGGATGACCCGGTGTTTCATAAATTTCTGCGTCCGTGGTAGCCCACCGCCAGCCTGGCTGAAACGGACAAGACGCCTGACTGTATTCCGAGGCCCAGAAGCCGCGGGCCCAAATGTCTAATGTGGAAACCGGGCTTATGACCGGCTGTTGGTGCGCCCCCGTGTACTAGCCTTCAGCACAGAGAGCGACACAGAGAGGCACACGGAGCGGGGCCCCAAATATTGGTCCTGCAAACCCGCGTCCCGTTATAGACCAAAGGCGACAATGAATCCGACAGGTCACTCGGATCACACCGCATTAACTGAGCAAACAGCACCGGGCAGTTCTCACCCTACGGCTGTGCACTGCGGGAATTAGTCCCAACAATAAAAAGCCGAGTTCTCTGAGTGCACAGGCAAGGAGCGTTAATTGTCATCATGCAAATGGCAGAGGGCACCACGATCGCCCTACACAGTCACGTGACGCAGCGGATGCAGAAATTAACCCCCCGCCCCTCCCCTCCCCTTCCCTTCCCCTCCCCCTCCTTCTGTCTGCTGAGAATTCAGAGCTATTCAAGTTTTAAAACTAGATGAGGAAATAGCAGACACAAGGAAATTTACTTTGATGGAATGTCATTGCGATCATGCTTCTGAAACTGGTTGACTACGTACTTTTCGATCTAGTATCTGCGTACGTAGGTTTCAGTCTCAGTAATATCTACGTTACATACGTTTCAGTCTAGTATCTACGTCACGTATGTTTCAGTCTAGTATCTACGTTACGTACATTTCAATTTAGTAACTACTTTACGTACGTTTCAGTTTAGTATCTACGTTACGTACGTTTCAATCTAGTGTGTACATTACATACGTTTGAATCTAGTATCTACGTCACTTTAACTAGATAATATGCTCATCCCTAACTCTCAACCACATCCTTCTACTGCCGTGTTCTTTTTTCTTCCTTTCTCTATATTTCTTTTTATCTCCTTCTGCTGTGTATTATGAGAAGAATGTTGATAGCAGCGTGGAGAGAAAGCCCTTCGTCATCGTGTTAAATCAATGTATTAAATGTGATGAATATAATTCGTTAAAATCAAGAAAAGAAGTAAAGAAAAGAAAAAAGGCAAGGCGGGGCGGGCCGCAGGGGCGGGGGTCCAAAAGCGGGAGGGGGAGAAGTAAGAAAAAAAGGAAAAGCTAGCGAATAGAGTTAAACAGTCGCCAATATAGCTTTATTGTGATGTGCTTTCAGCCTTGCGATCTGGGAAAATTAACTGCTAGCCCCTCTAATTAAGTGAGCCCTCGTTCTGCACGGCGCCATCTAAGTACGGCCTTCGTTCTGTTTCAGATTTATAATTAACGACCACCCCTCCCCCCCGGTCTGCCGGGACCTTTATAGACCTATAGGAGGGGCCATCGCCCAATCAGATGAACATTGCGAACCATTTCAAAGGCTACGTTGGGGAAACTTCTGAGAGATCCGCGGGAGTGTTGAATTGCATAGAGGCTTTTCCGAGCCGCATAGATACCGTCGGGGCAACTCGAACTGAACTTGAAGTGCCGCGTTCACCACACGGCCGAATAAATATTCATCCCAGTTTCGTTACGTTGGACTTGCCACGGATGTACATGTTTGTCATTATCGCAAACGATGTGGACCAGTACGATAGCCTACTTAGGCCTATCAAATTATTCGAAGGGCTTGCGATGAAAATAGCATGATTTGTCTGCGCATACGGAGTTTCGCGATCATCTAGATTCATGCTTTCTAAGATCAAGTAGATAAAGAGAGACAGACAGAGAAGCCGCCATGTTGAGACAGAGAGACAACAGACAGACAGACAGAAGACAGACAGACAGAGACAGCCAGACAGACAGTGAGACCAGATGATGGAGACCGGGAGGATGATTTTTGAGAGAGATTTGCTTTTAGACCCGTGCTTTTAGCGTTATTAAATTGTTTTGTTCAGAAAACAAGAAATGCCGGATAGCTGGGCTTTGAGCCTACACTGGCGCAAGCAGGCGCCCGGAGTGTGGTGCAGGCATTATTTGTGTGGCGAGGTTGTTTGTTACGCGGTTGATGTGTATCCCCGTTGTGCTAGCTGTGTTAAAAAGGGGGATGATCGGGTGCGTCCTAGATTCTTGGTGGGGCGATACAGCTGAGCATAATATATGCCCTTTTTTTCTAGCGAGCGTATGAAGGTAGGGATATGCTAATTCTTTCAGTATCGTTTTACATTTTTTACTTATGACCCATACGTACTTTCACAAAAAATGTAATACCTATTTTTTTTACATAGTCAGCTTGTGATTGTATATTGCTTGACGATAGCGAGGAGGGGTGTACGCGGGGCAGTCGCACGGGGAATAACGGGGTGGGAGGTCGACCAGATAGTGACGAATGAGTAGAGATCAAGCATTGGGGGAGGGAGGAAAGCCAACACTATGCACTCGGCCAATCAAAACAAGACGCACTGACACGGCTGCAACATGAAGCTGCGCTATGTAGAGCTGTACCGCCCCGCTTTTCGTTCTGTTTTTTAGTCAGAGGCACAGCAAATTCTACACCCAGGGTCTAAATCCGCCGCCGACTAAAGGAGCCCACACGGCTCCCCTTATGCTGAAGAAGCAAGAAGAAGAAGAGGACCGATGGCCAAATGCAACAATGCTCGAGACCACAAGTAACAAATAATTCCCTTTGTTATCTGAATAACCCCCCCCCCCTCCCCCCCCTACCCTCCCCCACCCCCCCCCACCCCCCCCCCCTCCCCCCACCCCCTACACTCCTCACGACAGAAACACAAACACCCGCTCGCCCCGCTGACCCTAATGTTGACCAGCCGTGCCCACAGAACACACAACAGTTATTAGTCTTTGCCCTGGGGCTTCGTTTGATCACGTGGGGCCACGGTGTGTCCATCCCCAGGCGCCGTGTTGATGCGCGGATGCTGCTGGGAATGATAACGTGATTGCATCAGCCACCGGAATTATGATCACGATGCCCGCTCCAGGGGGAAATGCAATACAGATCGCCCACACCTGAGACTGGCGGGCTTCCTGGGGCAGGTTCGCTGTCAATGCCTTGGCATCGCCTATAATATCAAGCCGTTCATTGCCAAGGTCGACATATATTCTGTTCCATCACTGCGACACAGACATACGGGGATGAGACGACTAGTGACAGAGAGAGCAGGCGAGGAGAAGGATCGGGAGGTCCGAGAGTTCCGGTGATGGGAGGCAGGCAAAGAAACAGAGAGCTGACATAGATGGCGAAGGGTTGACGATGGAAGGAGGAGAGATAGACTGAAGAAGCGCCTGCCGAGAGATTTTTTCCCAGAGGAGAGAGCGCAAGAACCCTAAAGAGCGTAATCCGAGCACTCCAAAGATGAGACGATCCGGCAGAGAGGACTGTACATCATTGAGAGATGAGCACACGATTGAGAGAGAGGCAAAGTTACGAGAGCACCGAGAGTAATTTTTTGCTTGCTTGTTTTAATCGCCACAATTCAACTCGGAACTGCATTATGCTCACGGACGCGACGGAGGATAATGCCCTTGAGACGCCGCCAAAGCCTGCATGAACGATGCAGACCCTCCGTCATCAGTCTTTCCTATCTCGGCGATATCCGTGTGTCGCCATTAGTCCTATAAGGCCTTCCCGTCGCGAAGACGGACGCTCCCGGAGACGCGATCGGCAACCGACAGACGGATAAGCCCCCGCAGACACGATGCCCCTGCAGACGCGCATGTCCCGAGCACGGATTGGCGCCCGGAGACGGCCTATTGTCACCCTGAAGATCGCGATGTCACCATGCACAGGATGTCCTCCGAGACCGGCATGGGCCGCGCACGCACGGGATTGTCCCTGAGCACATGGCATAGGTCCCCCAGCCACGGAGCGGACAAATATGGCGGAGACGGAAGGAGAAGACCGGAGACGCCGATGTTCCCGCATGACGGAAGCGTGCTGCTTGTTAGTAATGTTCCTTATTCAAATTGTAGGCAAAGACTGATTAGTGGAATCTAGTACTAGTTCAATGGTCTATCTTTGATCGATAGCAATGTGTGGTGTAGGGGAGTGATGTATTTATGTGTAATGAGGTAGCGTGATGGAGGATGCCGCCATGGCACCCAGAAAGAGTAGTTTATTTTTCGTGCCGGATAATAAGTGTTTGATAACACTTGAATGCTATTGAAGCAAAACAAAAACCTCCACCAAAAAAACTGCTGCTTTCTGAAGTTATATATGAATTGCACAAAGTTTTTATCTTTAGGGCCGCTTTAGATGCTTCTTATGTTTGTATTTTTATTAGATTACTCTACGGCTAGACCTAAAATGAAGATGAAATTGCCCCTGTGCACTGCAGGTCTAAAGTACTATTTACTTGAGTTGAATTGCCCCAGGAAAGAGGGATGGGACAGAGTCCAAACGGGCCACAAGAAGGGATCGCACCTGAGACGGAAAGCTTGAGAACGTCCGCATGAGCCCCCTGTTTCATGCTCTTTCCATCTCGGCCTGGATATCCGTACTTAGCCATTCGTCTTAGGCCCTTCGCCACGTCTCGAAGAGCGCGACGTCCCGGAGACAGGATGGCGCCGCAGACTCGGATGCCCCCCGAGACGGATTGCACCCCTGAGACCAGGCATATGACTCCCCGAGACGCCGATGGCGCCGAAGAATGAGATGATTCCCCGAGACGCAGAGGAAGAGCCGAGATTCGGCATGCCCCATGACAGAAAGGATGGTCCCCGAGACGATGTCCCGAGACGGATAGGCGCCCCGGAACAGACGGTATGCTCCCGAAGACGGAATGTCCCCAGGCACCGGAGGAAGGCAAAGGCGGCAGACGGGAGGAAAGCGTATCCAGACCGAGGCGGATGTCCCCGAGACTGGAAGGTGTCGTTGATTGTTCGTTCTTTTCTAACATTGTGAAAGTCCTTCTAAGCTGGCATTATACTGTACTGCGTTATACTTTGAATATAGCCAAGGCTTAGTGTAGGCTCGCGTCGGCAGTGTGCGTGTATGGTGCGCTGTACGGAGGACCCAGCGCCATGCATGAAGAGTATTTTTTGTACCATTTTTCCGTGAAAACGGATTTATAGTCTTGGCATTATTCGAAATTGCATCGAAGTACTGTTTTATGAAGTTATATCGAATTGCAAAGCTTTTTTTTTACTTGCGGTACTTTTAAGATGTATATTTGTTTTGCTATTTTTATTAATTTTCTTAAATAATCGGTGTTTAGTCCGAGATAAAGATTGAATTGCCCACTTGCGACCTGCAGGCTAACGTCATACTTTACTTGATGTTTGAATTCGCAGAGAGAAATAGCGGCAAGACGTCATGGCCCAGAGACGAAAGGCACAGAAGCGGATGCCCCCCCTGCCACGACGGATAAGCTGAGAAGGATGAACCTTACACAAACAAGCTAAGGGATGAACCATCCATGCAAACAAGATAAGCCTTCGCGCTCTTCGCCGTCTCGAAGCACAGGACCCCCCCGCCCCGGAGACGGATGCGCGACGACCGAGAAGGATGCCCCCGAGACGGAGGATGCCCCTGTGACGGATGTCCACCGAGACGGATGGCCGCCGAGACGGATGTACCCACCCGAGACGGAGGGGGAAAGGCCGAGACGGATGCCCCCGAGACGGATGTCCCCGAGACGGGATGTCCCCCAGAAAGGATGGCCCCCGAGGGCGGAGTCCTTTAGAAAGGATGTCCCCCAGGCGGAGGAAGGCGGAGACGGGGGAAGACCGAGGGGGATGTCCCCCGAGAGGAAGGGGGTTTTTGTTTTTTTCTTTTTTAACCCTTGTGGGGGAAACCTTTTGTGGATCTTAAAGGCCTCAGGTTATCTTTGAAAATAGCAATGGTGAGTGTGGGTGTGGTGTATGGGGTGCGTTGGGGAGGAGCGCATGGCAGAAAGGGTTTTTTTTCTTTTTCGTGGGATATAGTTTTGATTATTGAAATTTTCATTGGAAGGGCGTTTATTTTAAAATTATTATGAATTGCAAAGTTTTTTCTTTGGTTTTTTTAAAAGTTTTTGTTTTGTTTTGTTTTTTAATTTTAATACTGGTTTTTTTTAAATCCCAAAATTTGATGAATTGCACTTGGTAAATGAGGCTAAAGTCTAAATTTACTTGAGTTGAATTTCCCGGGGACGGAAAGGGGAGAGACGAAAGGCCCCCAGGCCCGGATGCCCCTGAGACGGAAAAACTGAGACGGATGAGCCCCGTTTTTTCCCTTCCTTTTTTCCCTTCGGGGAATCCGTCGGGCCCCTTCCCCTTTGGCCCCGCCCTCTCGAAAGACGGGCGTCCCGGAGACCGGGGGCGCCGAGGGCCCGGGTTTCCCCCGAGGGGCGGGAGCCCCCTGAGAGGGATGTTCCCCCAAAACGGAGGGCCCGAGACGGATGTCCCCCAGACGGAAAAAGGGCCCAGACGGATTTCCCCCCACCCCGAAAACGGATGTCCCCCAGACGGAAAGGGGCCCCCGGGGGCGGATGTCCCTGAGAACGGATGCCCCCAGGCGGGGGAAGGGGGAGCATGGTTGAAAAAGCCCCGGGCGGATGTTTTCCGGGCCCCGGGAAGGTTTTTGGGGTTTTTTTTGTTGGGATTTTTTTTAACATTGTGGGTAATTTCCTTTTGTTGGATCTTTTATCTGGTTTCTTTTTTAAAATAGCAATGGGATGTGGGTGGGTGTTTGTTTTTGGGGTTTTCCCTGGGGGAGGAGCGCCAAGGGCCCCGAAAAAAGGGGGATTTTCTTTTCGTGGGGATATAAATTTTTTATTAAATTTAAAAAACATGAAGTCTGTTTAGGGAAATTATATGAATTGCAAAGTTTTTTTTTTGGGGGTTTAAAGTTTTTGGTTTGGGTTTTTTTTTTTAATTTTTTTTTTGGTGTTTAGTCCCCCGAAAAAGAAAAGAAATTTCATTGTGACTTGAGGCTAAAATCTATTTACTTGAGTTTTAATTGCAGGAGAGGGGTGGCAGGACGAAAGGGACAGGCGGAGCCCCTGAGGAAAAGGAAAGCGAAAAACGGAAAGGGGGCCCTCCCCCCTTCCTGCTTTCCAAACTCGGGGAAAATCCGTCTGTGCCATTCGGTCTTGGCCCTTTGCCCGGTCTCGAAGAACCCCCCGTCCCCGGGGACGGATGGCGCCGAGACGGATGGCCCCGGGGGGAAAAAATGAACCCCCGAAGGGGGGCCGGGGAAAGTCCCCCGAAAGAGGCCGAGGGCGGGCCCCAGGACGGAAAGTCCCCCAGAAAGGTGGCCCCAGAAGGTTTTTTTGGAGGAAGGGCCCCGACAGGAACAGACACGGAAGACCGAGACGGATTTTTCCCGAGACGGAAGGTGTTTTTTGTTGGGTTTTTCTTTTTCAACATTGTGGAAAGGCCC
>JABMCL010000057.1:0-15000 GCA_018857735.1 Alviniconcha marisindica
TGTGTTTAGTTCCCTTTGCAGAAGCGACTTGATCAGCTCTCGTACACCAACGGCTACCTGGACTACGAAGCGCCCGGAGCGGACACAGCCACCGACCTTCCAGAGACCTTGCAGGACACCCTGCAGAGAGCGTGTCAAACGTTCCAGGACGCGGAAACGGTTTGTGGTCGCTTCTCTTTCTGCCAGCATACTCCTGTGTCCCATGATTGTCTGTACTCGTGTGTCCCATGATTGTCTGTACTCGTGTGTCCCTTGATTGTTTGTACTCGTTTGTTCCTTGATTGTCTGCTGTCTAGTGTCAGTGTGCTGCTTGTTTTTATTTTGAGTATGTCTCTCCATTACCATCTCTGCTTGTCTTCCCTCATTCTTGAGCAGTCTCTCCATTCCCTCTCGTAATAAATGTCCTCGCCCTAGTTCTCCCTCTCTAATATCATCTGTCCCCCCCCCCCCCCCCCCCTCTTAATTTCACTCTGTATGTTTGTCTATCAACACCATTCCTTCTCCCTCGGCAAACTTTTCGAAGGCGCTAGAGTATAATGTTGTGTGCGGCATAATTATTCGACTCTCAGTTAACTCATTACTAATGTATTTTATTACAGTGCAGAACAGAACTAATACGGTTTACTTGTCCACTGTGTCCATCTTCAGAAACCGTTGATCATCCCGGACGACACCCACGTTTTCGAGGACTTCACTCGGGCCAGTCGCTGGTTCCTGTTGCCCAGCGAGGCCAACGAGATTCTCCGCGTGCTGTCCCAGCTGAGCAGCCTGAGCGGCGCCAAGTCCATCATGAGCCCCCAGCAGACCCAGGTGACCAGCACGTGCCGGCCGCCGGCTGCTGCCCCGCCTAACGCCCGCAGCAGCGTCACCACCAGTCTCGCCAGCAGCGGCTACGACAGCGGGCCGCCAGGCAACCTCCCCGATCTCTTCGCCAACGGAAACGGGAACGGAAAAGCGAAGAGTAAGAGCAAACCCGCCCATGTGCAGAAAATCAGAGTGAAGAGTTTCCAGAAGCCTGGCAAGCCATGGGTGCATTGAATACCAGGCTTCTTCAGGACCGGCTGAAGAAACGCGTGCAGTGCGGATTTGGGGCTGAGTGGGTGCAGCTGCCGGAGTGTAGTTCACACAGGGCACCCAACCCTCAGCACTGTGTGCACTGGACCTACGCACAAATAAACTACATTTGTCTGTCATCTTTGCCAGTCTCTTTCACCTCATAAAGTGGAATATCCACTGAACGTGCGTCGATTATGAATGTATGTTGAGCATCAGTCCCTCAGTGTCTGCATGTTGAACCTAAATTGTTTACACTGTTTGCTGAACAGGAATCGTTCACGATGTCTGCTGAAAATCAGTTGCACATTGAATATGTATCACAATGTTTGCTGACATTAATCTGTCACACGTTATCATAATTGTCTGTGGCGATTATAAGTATTTTATGTTGTTGTTTCCTTGGTCATTTTATTGTATTTTATGTTGAGTGTAGGAGGGTTTGAACTGATCACATTATTATAAACTCTTCAACGACAGTAAGATCTGAAATGTAAAGTCGGATACTTGTGGTAGTCGCCACTGTTACCGAAACCAAAGTGAAACGTTTATCGATTACTTGCCCAAAAGACATTCATATGTAGTTTTCTGACAAATATGGACATGCTCATGAACATTACTTTTTTAATTCAGTTTCATTTTAGGAAGATTTCTGAGGTGCACCTTGCTTTGATAAAACCGTAATGGTGGCGGCTTTATTTGGGCCTTCTCTCGTGTAAGTGAGATCTTTGAAATCTGCCTGATGGACAGGTCTGCGAGAACTCTAAGCCCCGCCTCCCATACTTACGTCACCACAAGCTTTTGATCTGCCATCCCTCCCCCTCCCCCCCCCCCCCCCCCCCCCCTCCTCCCCTCCCCCACTGGTTGTTGCAGTGAAATGCACGATGATTTGAGCTGAGTCGGATTCCAGCTTTTTAATCAATGTGACTTGCCTAGTTCCATTGCTATTTTTAAGCATTTGAAACAAACATGGAGGCCACTCTGTTGGCTTTTCGCGCACCAGTGGGCGTGTTTGAGACGCTCTCATTGGCTGCAGCTGTTCGGGTCACTAGCAGCCCGGTTCCCCTTCTGACGATAACGTTTAGCGAGTAAGCAAACATAGTGCTTAACGTCCACACAAACCACAAGGCTTATTAGGGACGGGGAGAAGGGGGAAGAGAGAGATTACACTGTCACCAAGAGAAAGGTTCCTGCATTAAAATGTGCAGCGATGAGAGCCTCTTTTTTTATTTATTTTTAATGTTTCAGTAGGAAGTGATGGACAAAGTCACAATTAAGACAGTGTCCACAAACCACAATCTTTTTGAAGAGAAAGGAGAGCCGAAGCGGTATCGAACCGAGGTCCTTCCGCTTACCAAACTAACGCCTTACCGCTAGGCCAAACCGGCTCACTAGTTTAGCGAGTTTTACGCGTACACCTTTATACCCATGCCGTGGAGCATGACCATTTGGAGGTCACGCTGCTGGACGGATCGTGGACATGATGCTTTAAGTAACTAACGTGAACTGACCAGGAATAATGCGTGTCTCCTGTCTGGACACAAAGCTTAATAGTCGAGTTTGGTTGCTTTTGTTGTTTTATGGTGGGATTTTTTTTTATTTGTTTCATAGTTCAGGAGCTGCGTGAGAGTCGAGGTGGCCGTCCTGGGCTGTCCATCCTAACGAGCCTTCTGGTTTCCGTGGACGTAAAGCTATACTGAACCATGCTTCGGCATTGGTCTCAGCTTGTCCCTAATATGTCAACCGACATATGAGGACATTAAGCAACACTACCTACCTTATTTGTTTGTTGTTGTTGTTGTGTTTTTCGGTGTTACCGGGATGACTTAAACTGCAAGATTATACATTTTAAGGAATTTCACAAAAATTTAACATCGCGAGAAATTATACAGATATTAATGACCATTGTCCCGGTTTACCCGTATGGCTGACTGGACGTGGACAATCCGTTGACTAGACTGGCTGCAGGTGGACTGAGTGTCAGACGAGTGTCTGCTTTGCACGTTACTGCGGTTACGTGCTGGTGGCCATGGAGTCGTGCCTTAATTGTGATTTGAGGACCTGCAGTTTGCCCATGTATGTCCTTCGTGCTTGTTCCAGCTTTAAACGCCAAGAACCGGTGAATCATTGTTGCCAAGACAGTTTCTTGCGACATGGTCTGAGCAAACTGCAATAAACGGTATGCAAAGTTGTACGTCTTGTGCTACATTACTTTACATGTAATCTATTACGTCACGCTTTGTTTCAGTGTGTTATGACGATACAGAGCTGTATGATTATTAACGGTTGCTTAAACAGACTTTACGTTACGTTTAATCAGGAGTCGTATAGCAACAGGGAAACGTCTCCTACACACACGTCTATCCTATTGCTGAGAAGCGTGATTGATTTCACTGTACAAAACAGCACCATACTGAGTAGCTACAACACTTTATTGAGTAGGTACAAAACAACACCTTATTGCAGGACCTGGAGGAGGGAGTGCACGGTAGATGGAGGGGGGAGTGCACGGCAGATGGAGGGGGAGTGCACGGTAGATGGAGGGGGGAGTGCACGGCAGATGGAGGGGGAGTGCACGGCAGATGGAGGGGGAGTGCACGGCAGATGGAGGGGGAGTGCACGGCAGATGGAGGGGGAGTGCACGGCGGATCAATAATAACTATAAGGACGGGCGAGCCCAAGACGCTTACAAAGAGCATTGAGGATTAAAGGGATGAAGCACTGAGTTGGTTGAGTGTTACTTTACGTCCACAGAAACTGTAGGCTTATTAGGGACGGGAGCACTGAGCGAAGAACGTCTGGAATGTATACAACTATACTATCAGCCATACTACAAAAACACCCAGTCATTCAACAGCAAATCCACTCTTTGTACAAACAATTTAGGGGTCTGGCATGTGGGTGCGTTGGGGGGGGGGGGGTTACACTCACAATCCCAAATCATTCCAAACGTTTTCACACACACACACACACACACCACACACACACACACACACACACACACACACACACACACACACACACACACACACAAACCATACACGCATCCACAAATGCTCACGTGCAAACACGTTTGCATCATAACAGAACCGGAAAATAATACTCAATATGTTTTTAATTAATTCAGGGAATTGGTTCAATTGTACAAATGCTCGTTCCGAAGTGGTAAATATTGAGGAAACCGCACCGAGCGATATGATTGGAAGAGGAGTAAGCTGCGGCCCCGCCCCTTGACCCCGTGCATGACCCCTGCACAACGTTGCCCTCCCACCCGCCAACAATGGCCTTCAGTTCAAAGTACCCGTTGTCGGTCCTGGAGCAGTCCATGTCGATGTCGACCAGCCAGTAGTGCTGTCCGAACCTGGAACAAACATCAGTTGTGTCACGGGTCTGCACGGACCAGTCTTGGTCAGCTAGGTAACTATGGGTCGCGAGGGCGAAAGCGAGGCTGAGGTGTGCAAAACTAGTGACAGCGTGTAGACGTTTTGTAATCTGCACCATAGCCTCACTGTGACATTTGGCGCTATTCTGCACGTCTGGCACGATAAAGTGCTTAGGCCAGCTGCGACACTTGGCGCTGTTCCGTACGTCTGGCACGATAAAGTGCTTAGGCCAGCTGTGACACTTGGCGCTGTTCCGCACGTCCCACCCGCTGCTCCTCATTCAGGAAACAAGCACTGGAAATTCACTCACAATATAATTAACCCAGCATGCTAAAACACTATCCCTGATTTTCATTTCTTAGCTTGATCTGCCTTACCCGTGGGACAACATGTGCCTTACCCGTGGGACAACATCTGCCTTACCCGTGCGACCACATGTGCCTTACCCGTGGGACAACATCTGCCTTACCCGTGCGACAACACCTTACCCGGGGGACAACATCTGCCTTACCCGTGGGACAACATGTGCCTTACCCGTGGGACAACATCTGCCTTACCCGTGCGACCACATGTGCCTTACCCGTGGGACAACATCTGCCTTACCCGTGGGACAACATAGTCTGGGCCTTGCAGACACAAACATGTTTCATTTTCTCTTGCAGAATTGCTGACACTGTATCTCTTTGCTGGTTGACAAATGCAAGATTTGTCAAAGCTCGGGTTACAGTTTCGTCTTGTCTAATTAAAAAGCGTTTAGTTTTTCCGAATACTTCTTTCTTTTATTCAAAATCTTTTCATAACAATGCTGTTAGATAGATTTTCTTCTTAACACCGATAGCCAACCTTTAAGGAGGGTAGATTTTCTTTGCTTTTGCTACATTTTTTGTTTGTTTGTTTTGTTATTATTTTTGTTTGTTTGTTTGTTTGTTTGTTAGTTTGTTGTTTTATTTATTCATTGCTCGTTTGTTTGTTTGTTTTTGTTTGTATTGCGGTCTCTCGAATACGCAGAAAATAGGTTCTGAGAAGATACAGTGTTTCCTTAAACCAAACGGGAACAATTGCTTCTTGCCCTCAAAGCTGAAATAGAAAATGTTGCTTACTAGGTCTGGGGTTCTGCCCCACACACGTGTTAAACTGGCTATGTCCAGCCCCATTCATGTGTTAACACTGGCTATTTTTGGTGCCACTCACATGTTAAACTGACCCACGTGTTAAACTGGCTATGTCCTGTACCACTCACGTGTTAAACTGGCTATATCCTAGCCCACTCACGTGTTAAACTGGCTATGTCCTGACCCACTCACGTGTTAAACTGGCTATGTCCTGACCCACTCACGTGTTAAACTGGCCATGTCCTGACCCACGTGTTAAACTGGCCATGTCCTGACCCACGTGTTAAACTGGCTATATCCTAACCCACTCACGTGTTAAACTGGCTATATCCAAACCCACTCTCGTGTTAAACTGGCTATATCATAACCCACTCACGAGTTAAACTGGCTATGTCCTGACCCACTCACGTGTTAAACTGGCTATGTCCTGACCCACTCACGTGTTAAACTGGCTATATCCTAACCCACTCACGTGTTAAACTGGCTATGTCCTGACCCACTCACGTGTTAAACTAGCTATGTCCTGACCCACTCACGTGTTAAACTAGCTATGTCCTGACCCACTCACGTGTTAAACTAGCTATGTTCTGACCCACTCACGTGTTAAACTAGCTATGTCCTGACCCACTCACGCGTTAAACTGGCTGTCCTGACCCACTCACGTGTTAAACTGGCTGTCCTGACCCACTCACGTGTTAAACTGGCTATGTCCTGACCCACTCACGTGTTAAACTGGCTATGTCCTGACCCACTCACGTGTTAAACTGGCTGTGCCCGGGGTGGCTGAGGTCGTTGGTGGTCCAGACGGCGGGAGTGCCATCAGCGGGGCGACCACCGAACATCCCCTGGCCTGTCTCCGCGCCGTACCAGTCCAGGTAGTTGTCGCCCTTGCTCCAGGCGTTCACCTTGGCGTAGTGATCCCCCGTGCCCACGGCGCGGTGCCGGATGGGAATGGCACAGGCGCTGGTCGCTGCCACGGTTGTACAGCCTGCGACACAAAGATTGTGTTGATCAGAGGCACGTCCTATGTAACGTGTACAGCCTGCCACACAAAGATTGTGTTGATCAGAGGCACATCCTATGTAACGTGTACAGCCTGCCACACAAAGATTGTGTTGATCAGAGGCACATCCTATGTAACGTGTACAGCCTGCCACACAAAGATTGTGTTGATCAGAGGCACATCCTATGTAACGTGTACAGCCTGCCACACAAAGATTGTGTTGTTCAGAGGCACATCCTGTGTAACGTGTACAGCCTGCGACACAAAGATTATGTTCGAGTGACCGGTGTAAAGAGTGTCTGAGCTGGAAGAACATCAATGTATTGCTGTTTCTCAGCTAGCGTCTTCTTTACGCTGTGGTGGGTGAAAATGTTGCTCATGTGAAGCCCACAGTTCGACGCCATTTTTCGTGTCAATTTGCCCAATGTGTGTATTCATTTGCATTTGAGTGAAATAGAAGAGGATCCAATCGTCACGCACATCAGCACGATGTAGCTGACACGTTCCACTGTGTGCACTGGTGGACAGCACGATGTAGCTGACACGTTCCACTGTGTGCACTGGTGGACAGCACGATGTAGCTGACACGTTCCACTGTGTGCACTGGTGGACAGCACGATGTAGCTGACACGTTCCACTGTGTGCACTGGTGGACAGCACGATGTAGCTGACACGTTCCACTGTGTACACTGGTGGACAGCACGATGTAGCTGACACGTTCCACTGTGTGCACTGGTGGTCAGCACGGTGTAGCTGACACGTTCCACTGTGTGCACTGGTGGACAGCACGATGTAGCTGACACGTTCCACTGTGTACACTGGTGGACAGCACGATGTAGCTGACACGTTCTACTGTGTGCACTGGTTGAATGCACGATGTAGCTGACATGTTCCACTGTGTGCACTGGTGGACAGCACGATGTAGCTGACCATGTTCCACTGTGTGCACTAGTGGAATGGACGAAGTAGCTGACCATGTTCCACTGTGTGTGGGATGCGCGATGTAGCGTACCATGTTCCACTGTGTGCACTGGTGGAATGCACGATGACCTCTGTTCATCAATGGGAATGCTTCGCTACATGCCAAAGTTCTGTTCAGAATCCACCAGTCTTTCGCACTGCTGCTTCGCTTTGGCGTGTGACCTAAACATGGCGACCACTCTCCGGACCTTTTTCTCGTGGCATTATTTGTGAGGCTCCCACTGACTGAAGCTTGCCGACTGACTGGCAGCCAGGAACGCTCTACAAACAGGGACGGGTTAGGAATTCCAACCGTATGAATATGGATCACAAATAATATGGATAATTCCACTGTCATTTAGGCTATAAAGCTACGTTTGAAGTGTCAGCTCATTTTAATTCCGCATCACAATCAGACCGTCCTCAATGTTTGAAGACATAGGTGAATGCAGGATGAGAAAGGTTACGGTTACCTGGCCTGTGTTCATGCCCGATGCCGCCTCTGATGAACAAATCCTGCCCCGGACTCGTCCTTTTCTCGATCAGAATCACCGTCCTTCGCCACGGAGCGGTGCCGTAGTCCACAGTAGTCTGCGGCCCGGAGGTGTCTCCGTTTGTTGCACCTCCGCCATGTTCATGACCTGCACCGCCATGGCCTCCACCTCCACCCGCGTCACAGCCCGTGGTTGGTCCGTCTGAGGTCACCACGCGCACGTATGTACCGCCATGTCAGTTGTCAGACAAAAATCGTCGTTTTATAAATTATATATCTGAGGTCACCACGCGCACGTATGTACCGCCATGTCAGTTGTCAGACAAAAATCGTCGTTTTATAAATTATATATCTGAGGTCACCACGCGCACGTATTTACCGCCATATCAGTTGTCAGACAAAAATCGTCGTTTTATAGAATTATATATCTGAGGTCACCACGCTCACGTATTCGCCGCATGTCAGTTGTCAGACAAATCGTCGTTTTATTAATTATATATTATAATATAGATATATATATATATATATATATATATATATATATATATATATATATATATAAAGGAAAGAGAGTGTGTGTGTGTGTGTATGTGTGTGTGTGTGTGTGTGTGTGTGTGTGTGTGTGTGTGTGTGTGTGTGTGTGTGTGTGTCTTTTTGGTGAAGGCTAACATGTATATGTATAGATAGATACGGATTACGTGCATCCCTGCACTGCCTTCGCTATCCACCTCCAGATTTTCATGGCAGTGTTGTCAGAGAACGTAGTCGTTTATCTGTCAAGAGCTGAGTTGGAGTCTCAGTTTGCATGACATACAAATCATGTTTGCGCTTGTGATGGAAAGGCTGTCAGCATAAACCTCAAGACGTGAAAAGGAATAAAGTGACGACACCGTCCACGATTAAACTTCAAATTTGCTATTTAACATTTTATATTCACACACGCATTACCGCCCCTCCCCGCTAGACACACACACACACACACACACACACACACACACACACACACTGACACACACACACCACACACACACACTCCACACACACACACTGACTCACACTCACACACACACACACACACACACCACACACACACACACACACCACACACACACACACACACACACACACACACACACACACACACACACACTCACACACACACACACACACACACACACACACACACACACACACTCACACACACCCACACCACACACACACACACACACACACACACACACACACCACACACACACTCACACACACACACACACACACACACACACACACACACACACACACCACACACACACACCACACACACACACACACACACACAACACACACACACACACACACACACACACACTACACCACACACACTACACACACACACACACACCACACACACACACACACACACACACACACACACACACACACACACACACACACACACACACACACACACACACACACACACACACACACACACACCACACACACACACACACACACACACACACACACACACACACACACACACACACACCACACACACACACACACACACACACACACACACACACACACCACACACACACACACACACACACACACACACACACACACACACACACACACACACACACACACACACACACAGCCCGTGCTCTGACCGACTAGGAAGGCGACAATGGGCACGTTGTCACTGAAGGGAGCCAGGCGCGCGCTGCCCGTGTCGTCCACCGTCACCTGCTGCTGGCAGTTGCTGATGAGGTCACAGTACTGACCGGCCGGCAGCCCTGTCTGGAACGTCCGGTCAAAGCCTCGCTTGCCCATGGCGAAGTAGGCCTGCACGAGCGGGAAGCTGCTGTTGTATGTGCACATGCCACGTGCAACTTGGAGCCACGAAGAAATAATGGACCCGCTTGGTTGAAATGCTTTCGTCAAGGAAGATTTCTCAGTATACAGCACACGAAACGTACAGTCCACCCCTTCGCTGCCTGTGCTGTCTTTCTAGCAGAGGGGAACATTTCGCCATGGACGTCCTATGAATCGGTACTGAGCGTCAAACGAGTCAGATTTTCAGACCTTTCAGACTTCCTTAGGCAGTCTACAGCTACATGCTGCAAAATGCCTGATTACTGTTTTGGCCGCAAGACCTAGTAACTGAGGACCTAGAAAAGAATTCCAAATGAACAGAAACAGCTCTTTTACCATTTCTCCAGCAGAGTGTAGCAAACGACATCCTATTTCTCAGTTTAAGGCCTCTTCGCACCAAATGTTTACAAATTCCCTGAAAACGTAAACAAGGATCCATGCACATGCACTCATCAAGTCTATTTGTATCTCAAATCTCTAACCTCCCCTCCCCCCCCCCCCCCCACCTCACACACACACACACACACAATTTCCTTCGCGGAAAATCAAATACCACGGCTGTTTTACAGCAGAGTTGAAGGGATTTCCAACTTCACCTTGGCACCTCGAGCGAAGCCGACGACATCTCCGTGCTGCACGAAGTGTCCGACGTCAGTTCCGGTCACGTGGTTCCGGAAGGCCACCATGTTGGCGATGGCGGGCCACCTGTGCTCGCACACCCACCCACCACTGCACGTGCCGTCCGCCTCGATGGTGACGTCAGCTGTAGCAAAGGTGGCGTCGTGCGGAGGGCCCTCGTCGGGATTGCTGAAGTGGTAGGAGCTCATGAGGCGCGGCACACCGTAGTTCCAGGCCAGGGTGAAGGCCTGGGCGACACACCGTATAGACAGGCGTCAGTGATCACAGCTATCACACAGTCAGACAGAGACAGAAAAACAGAGACAGACAGACAGAGAGAGACAGAGACAGAGAAACAGAGACAGACAGACAGAGACTTCCGGGCGCCCAATCAACCGGGCAGTTTAGATCAGAGTCAGAGACAATGCGGAAACATCAAGCACAACTTAAAAAGCCAAGGGAACAAAAAAAATGATCAGAAGGGCCGATTTGCTGGCAGTGGGCGAGACACCCACAGCTGAGTCCTGGCCTGCTCCAGATTTTAATGGACATACAGGACTGCAGGCTGCGGGTTCTCGGGGTCCAAATGGCGGTGCAGGCGGTGAGGCAGACGACCCACCTGACCAAGCATGTAGTCGTGGGGCGAGTTGAAGGTGAGCATGTTGCCGCCCGCTCCGTGTCCACGCTGGTTGTCGTGGTTGTCCACGAAGACGAGGGCGTGACCCGAGTCCAGCATGTCCGAGGCGGCGATCTGCTTCAGGAAGCCGAAGTCTTGGATGCCGTGAGCGATGGCCCCGCCATACTTGAATTGTGTGACGTAGCCAAGGTCTGTATACTCAGTAGCCTGCAGAGAAGCAAGTAATTAGTTTGTTACTTGATTAATCGGTCAGTTAGTTTACACACACACACACACACACACACACACACACACACACACACACACACACACACACACGCGCGCGCGCACGCACGCACGCACGCACACGCACGCACGCACGCACGCACGCGCACACACACACACACAAACAGGTCGATCTCTTCACTCACCCTAATGGCGCCGTCGCCCAGATCGATGACTTCGTGCAGGAAGAAAGGCTTGCCCCCGAACAGCGTGTCCTTCAGCGAGCCCTGGATTGCGGCCAGGTCCTGAGGCCACATGTGCTTGGCGGCGTCCACCCGGAACCCAGCCACCCCGAGGTCCAGCAGGTGATTGAGGAACGCCGCCTGCTTCTGCCGCACACCGGCCTGACTCTGCCACAGAGCTCCGCTGGTTAGAGACAGCCAGCTGTTAACGTGTCCAGTCAAACCAGTTGTTAACGTGTCCAGTCAAACCAGCTGTTAACGTGTTCAGTCAAACCAGCTGTTAGAGTGTCTAGTCAAAATGCTTTAACAGGTTCCCAGTCAAACCATCTGTAAACGTGTCCAGTCAAACTAGCTGTTAACGTTTACAGTAAAACATCTGTAAACGTGTCCAGGCAAACCAGCTGTAAACGTGTCCAGTCAAACCAGCTGTAAACCAGCTGTTAACGTGTCCAGTCAAACCAGCTGTAAACCAGCTGTTAACATTTCTGTCAAACCAACATGTCCAGTCGAACCAGCTGTTAACGTGTCCAGTCAAACCAGCTGTTAACGTGTCCAGTCGAACCAGCTGTTAACGTGTCCAGTCGAACCAGCTGTTAACGTGTCCAGTCGAACCAGCTGTTAACGTGTCCAGTCGAACCACATCGGGGTGGGATAGCTCAGTGGGTTGAGCGTGGGACCGAAAAGCGAAGCGCAACGCTGGCGCGGGTTCGATTCCCAGGTGCAGCAAGGGATCAGCTTTCAGGCCACACTCTCTTTGGGTGTCCGCACAGCCCCTGTGTGCAATCACAGCCCCTGTGTGCAATCACAGCCCCTGTGTGCAATCACAGCCCCTGTGTGCAATCACATGCATCTGCATTTGTGGGCGGGTTAAAACTCCCAAAGACTGGCGGCCATGCCGTTGTTTAGGGCACGTCAAGCTGCAGCCCGCACTGTAGTCACAGGGACCAGTAACGCTGTTCTCACGGCTGCTGTAACCACACCAGGGTGAGGTCACCCGGAATTCCCGCAAAGGATCATGATCGTGATTCTTTTCTTTTTTTTCTTTTTCTTTTGTTAAGTGCACGCACGAACAAATTAAGGCAAGAATATTTTTTGAAATTCACGCCAGGCAGCTACCGGCCTCCATTACTGACGTCATCCTCACCTGATCCAGGTCGGCCAGAGTCAGCAGCTGACAGTTTCGCACTTCCTCCGCGTTGCCGTAGTTGTGGATGTGTCCGTCACTGGAGGGGCACTTGTCCCGGGAGTTGAAGTCGGCGGCCGTGTAGGGCACTCCGGGGAACACCAACGTGCCACCGTCGAAGTGCGAGCCCGCCGTGCCCGTGCCCGACCGCTCCGTGCCCGTCATGTGATTCAGCTGCACGTCCACGTAGACTCTGTCCGCACAAACAGTCGGCTCACACTCACACTTTCCTAGCGCCTGTTTGGTAATGCCGTAATTTCTCTTTCTGGCTGTCTTTAAAATTAATAAAAAATAATCGAAGCGCATTAAAAAAAAAAAAGTGAGTAATTATTTTGCTTTGTTTTTGAGAGGGAGAGAGAGAGAGAGAGAATGAGAGACAGAGACAGAGGACAGAGAGAGAGAGAAAGAGGGAGAGGGAGGAGAAGAAAGAATAGAGAGAGAGACAGAGACAGAGCAGAAGAGACAAGAGAAGAGCAGAGAAGAGAGAGAGAGAAGAGAGAGGAGAGAGAGAGAGAGGAGAGAGAGAGGAGGAGAGAGAGGGAGGGAGGGAGGGGAGAGAGAGAGGAGGAGGAGGGAGGAGAGGGAGGAGAGAGAGGGGGAGGGAGGCAGGGAGGGAGAGAGAGAGAGGGGGAGGAGGGAGGGAGAGGGAGGGAGAGGAGAGAGAGAGAGAGAGAGGGGAGGAGGCAGGAGGGGAGAAGAGAGAGGGGGAGGGAGGGAGGGAGAGAGGGAGAGAGAGAGACGAGAGAATTGTTGAATTTAACTTCCTGTCAGCTGCATGGCTCCCCCTTCAGAAAGACAGAGGGCGCTACAAGGGAAGATGATGCTGTAATGTCCATGCAGTATGGTTAACTTTGCGCATGCTGCCCGTTTTCGTGTTATACGTAGCTTCTGAACCCACTCAGAGGGACGAACCCTCCACACATTCTGCTGTCTTTTCGTAGCCTGTCATTTGGAGCTGACTGCACTGCCTGCAACTGGTCAGGAAAGTCCGCCGTGTTGGCCTCCATCCCGTCTGCACCGGACTGAGCGAGCAGTGGTCAGTCAGTTACCTGCGTCACGGGACTGAGCGAGCAGTGGTCAGTCAGTTACCTGCGTCACGGGACTGAGCGAGCAGTGGTCAGTCAGTTACCTGCGTCACGGGACTGAGCGAGCAGTGGTCAGTCAGTTACCTGCGTCACGCGACTGAGCGAGCAGTGGTCAGTCAGTTACCTGCGTCACGCGACTGAGCGAGCAGTGGTCAGTCAGTTACCTGCGTCACGCGACTGAGCGAGCAGTGGTCAGTCAGTTACCTGCGTCACGGGACTGAGCGAGCAGTGGTCAGTCAGTTACCTACGTCACGGGACGGAGCGACTCGTACCTGACGCCTGCAGCGTTGCAGCGCGACACCATGTCGGCAAACTGCTGCTCGTCACCGGACCTGGACACCAGCTTGTAGCTCACCGGCTGGTACCGCTGCCACCAGGGGTGGGGCGGCGTGGTTACGGTGGGGTGCTCCATGGCAGGGGACACCTTTCCGATTAAACACAGAGACAACCCACTGGTAGACTAGCGGCAGTTTTGGTTACGGTAAGGTGCCCCGTGGCAGGACTGAACAAATATAAAACACTAATAGGCAAACCAGCGGTCCACGTTGATACCACACGGGGTCTGGCAGGCTGGTCAGGGTCCACCTTCCAGACTGAACAGAGACAAACAACTGGGTCTGGTGCTCGTTGTCGGGGACGCATATGATAGTGATTGAACAAACAGAGAGACAGACAGAAACAGACAGAGACAGAACGAACGATCTGTTGAATTAGGTCATCTGCCTGTGTCAAATTGAGATGTGGAAAACGAAGGTAATACAGGAATACACTAAATTAATATTTATTCATGTACTTATTAACAATATTCAAGCACCACACACAGACACACACACAGACACACACACACACACACACACACACACACACACACACACACACACACGCACGTACGCAAGCACACACACACTCATATAAACACAAACACATAGGCCTAAAGCACACACACACACACACACACACACACACACACACACACACACACACACACACACACACACACACACACACTTGGAATCACGCCAGCACAAACACATGAACACATAGCCGATTGGCGTCGGTGAGGTATTTGATGGCTTGGTGCACATTTGAGGATTGAACAGAGAGTGAAATCACTTGTGGGCTTACGCGTCCATCAGACTGTTA
>JABMCL010000057.1:20000-50000 GCA_018857735.1 Alviniconcha marisindica
GAAGCCAGCACAAGACAAGGGAACAAAGGGACTCAGTGAAGCCAGCACAAGCAAGGGAACAAAGGGACTCATGAAGCCACACAAACAAGAACAAACCAGAACCAGCACAACAGAACAAAGACTCAGTAACCACACACACACAAGGAACAAAGCACACCAGGACAGCCAGCACACAGACAAGCGGAACACACACGGACCACGACACGCCAGCACAAACAAGGAACCCCAGGACACCACACGCAACACAGCACAACACACACACACAACACACGGCTACAATCTCTGTTTATACATCAAACAGGACGTCTCACTCATATGACAAAACAGGAATCATGGAGCAGTGCCCAGGTTTGAGTCACCATCATAAGAACACCACAGTAAACTACGTGTGATTCATCCATCGTGGTAAACATCACAGGCAGCCAATGTTTGAGTCACCGATCATGACAAACGTCACAGGTTTGTTTCATCCATCATGACAAGCGTCACAGGTTTGTTTCATCCATCATGACAAACGTCACAGGTTTGTTTCATCCATCATGACAAACGTCACAGGTTTGTTTCATCCATCATGACAAGCGTGATTCTGATTTCATTTGAAGCAGACTCTAGAAAACAATGGTGAGTGGACCCAACGGAGGGAAGGAGAACGGTGCAATCCCGGTCAGAAGTGGGAGCAGTGAAGGAGAACGGTGCAATCCCGGTCAGAAGTGGGAGCAGTGAAGGAGAACGGTGCAATCCCGGTCAGAAGTGGGAGCAGTGAAGGAGAACGGTGCAATCCCGGTCAGAAGTGGGAGCAGTGAAGGAGAACGGTGCAATCCAGGTCAGAAATGGGAGCAGTCAAGGCCGGTTATGCCCTTACTCCGGCAGGTTCCAAGGATGAAAGTCGTGGAGTTCCTGCCTAAGGGACTTTCATTTTTGTGTCCGCAGCCACCCGAGTCATCACTCGGTGTTTCAGGAATGAAAGATGTGCACCCATCACTCATCTCGTCTTGCTGCTTCGTGTAAGTGAGTTAGGTGCAGCGTAACACAAGGCATTAGTTCAGTGACCGAACTCTTACACAAAGAAAGTGATTTGCGGGTTTGCTCAAGTACTTGTGAAAACACTCAGCACCAGAGCTGACTGGCGACCCATCGTGGCGGGGTTTATTCACGCACCATTGGATGCAATTTCGCCTCTCATTGTCAGGCACTGGCCGGTCAGATGACCTGAACGAGTCTGCCTGCTGACTGTTTTCACAAGTACTTGGCCGACACAAGCAAATCACTGGTGGAGCAGACTGTCGCTTTGGGGCGTGTCTTAGGCCAGTGCCTGAAGAACCCTACTGATACTAACCTGGTGGTGGCATCTGCCTGCTGATAGTATTAACCTAGTGATGACACTAACATGGTAATAAGATTAACCTGGTGATGTTATTCACCTGACGATGATAATAACCTGGTGATGATATTAAACAGGTGATAATATTAACCTGGTGATATTATTAACCTGGTGATGATATTAAACAGGTGATAATATTAACCTGGTGATATTATTAACCTGGTGATGATATTAAACAGGTGATAATATTAACCTGGTGATATTATTAACCTGGTGATGATATTAAACAGGTGATAGTATTAACCTGGTGATGGTATTAACCTGGTGATGATACTAAACCAGTGATGGTATTAACCTGGTGATGATATTAACCTGGTGTGGTGTGTGGACCGGAAGTCCCGGCCTGTGGCTGGTCCGTGACGGGTCCTGTGCCACCGCCAACGCCGGCCGTTCCTGTCGTGCCCTCCTGGATGGGGGCGGTGGGCCCACCTGAAACACCAAGCGTGTCTGCCTGAAACACCAAGTGTGTCCACCTGAAATACCAAGTGTCCACCTGAAACACCAAGCGTGTCTGCCTGAAACACCAAGCGTGTCTACCTCAAACACCAGGTGTCCACCTGAAACACCAAGCGTGACTGCCTGAAACACCAAGTGTCCACCTGAAACACCAAGCGTGTCCACCTCAAACACCAAGCGTGTCCACCTGAAACACCAAGCGTGTCCCCCTGAAACACCAAGTGTCCACCTGAAACACCAAGCGTGTCTGCCTGAAACACCAAGCGTGTCCACCTGAAACACCAAGTGTCCACCTGAAACACCAAGCGTGTCCACCTCAAACACCAAGTGTCCACCTGAAACACCAAGCGTGTCCACCTCAAACACCAAGTGTCCACCTGAAACACCAAGCGTGTCCACCTCAAACACCAAGCGTGTCCGCCTGAAACACCAAGCGTGTCCGCCTGAAACACCAAGCGTGTCCGCCTAAAACACTAAGCGTGTTCACCTCAAACACCAAGGGTGTCCGCCTGAAACACCAAGCGTGTCCACCTCAAACACCAAGCGTGTTCGCTTGAAACACCAAGGGTGTCCACCTGAAACACCAAGCGTGTCCACCTGAAACACCAAGCGTGTCCACTTGAAACGCCAAGCGTGTCCACCTCAAACAACAAGCGTGTCCACCTCAAACACCAAGCGTGTCCACTTGAAACGCCAAGCGTGTCCACCTCAAACAACAAGCGTGTCCACCTCAAACACCAAGCGTGTCCACATGCTCGTTGGTCACCATCGTCACAACGCTCCAGGTTCACTCACGTACGCGTAGAGCTGGTACCATTTTTAGCGCGTGCGGATGGTGTCCTGCGAGTTTGTAGGGAACACGAGGCTACAAGGCAAAGCCGCCTGAAAAGGACGCTGTTTTGTCCAGTATATATTTGTAACTGCAGCCTTCGTATGGTTGTTCTCTCAGCCCTCATGACAGCCGTGTCAGTTCACTGTCTGCCGGTCAAGAGTCAGACGAAGGCTGGCTTGTGACGTCAACAACACTGACGCCACATGGTGACAGCCGCGTGCCTTCACTGACGTGTCAACGTGCAACAGATCAAACCTTTCGGTGGTTATAGTTGTACCAAACAAAGAACTCTTGTCTGCAACCAACACAAATACACACACACACACACACACACACACACACACACACACACACACACACACACACACACACACACACACAAACACACGCGCGCGCGCGCGCGCGCGCCCAGACGCCAGCAAAGTTATAATTATCTGTTTGGTTTATTCATGCACAGTTATAATTATCAGTTGTTGTTTTTATTCGTGCAATTTATTTTGTTTTGTTTTTATTGTTGTTGTTGTTTTGTTTAGTATTTTAATTCGTGCAAAGTTATAATTAACTGTTGTTTTTTATTCGCGCAAAGTTATAATTATCTGTTCTTGCTTTTTAATTCGTCCAAAGTTATAATTATCTGTTGTTGCTTTTTATTCGCGCAAAGTTATAATTATCTGTTACCACCCCCACTCCACCCGTACGTGGACCCCGCCACCATCGCAACAAACTGACCCACGATGATGGCCACCACCGGGTCTTTACTGCTGGCCGGTGTGACGTGAGCATTGCCACTGTCGTCCACCGTCACCTGCTGCCGGCAGTTGCTGATGAGGTCACAGTATTGACCAGCCGGCAGCCCCGTCTGGAACGTCTGGTCAAAGCCTCGCTTGCCCATGGCGAAGAAGCCCTGGGAAGGAAGGAAAAGAACAAACCATAATGTCTCAAATCCCCGTCTGGAATAATGTTCTACGTGGTCGTTATTTTATTCGCCAGATAATTTCATGTTTATGATCGCGTGACTGTGTGCAAGTGGGCATTTTAAACCCAGCTACCAGCAGCGTGAAGTGTCTAATGCTGTTTACGTGAACATGATCTTGTAACAAGCTTACTTGTCTCACACACACACACACACACACACACACACACACACACACACACACACACACACACACACACACACAACTCGATTTAAGCTGTTAAATTATAAACTAATTTGTCCACTCGAGCATCGTCCCTATACCCTTGAACATGGGTTTAAGTACTGAGATCACGGCGTTGCCGCAACCGACGATCACCTTGTTGCCGCGAGAGAAGGCGACGATGTCGTTCTGGTTGAAGTAGTTGCGGATGTCCGTGCCGGCCACGGCGTTCCGGAAGAGCGGCATTCCTCTGATGGAGGGCCAGCGGTGCTCGCACACCCACCCCCCGCCGCAGCTGCCGTCGTTGTTGATGGGCACCTCCGCCGTGCTGTAGTCTGCGTTGTGGGGCGGGCCCTGGTCCGAGTTGTCCCCGAAACTGTAGGAACTCATCACTCTGCACACAGAGGTCACTGACTGTACCGATGTACGAGTTGTCCCCGAACCTGTGCGAACTCAGCAAGTGTGTGTACATAGGGTAAACCCATAGGTGCACTCACCCACTTGGTAAAGCCACAAGTGCATTCAAAGGCCTGGTAAACCCACAGGTGCAGTCACTCGCCTGGTAATCCAACAGGCGAAGTCACTCACCTGGTAATCCCACAGGTGTAGTCACTCGCCTGGTAATCCAACAGGCGAAGTCACTCACCTGGTAATCCCACAGGTGTAGTCACTCACCTGGTAATCCCACAGGTGTAGTCACTCACCTGGTAATCCCATAGGTGCAGACACCCACCTGGTAATCCAACAGGTGCAGTCACTCACCTGGTAATCCCACAGGTGTAGTCACTCACCTGGTAATCCCATAGGTGCAGACACCCACCTGGTAATCCCATAGGTGTAGTCACTCACCTGGTAATCCCACAGGTGTAGTCACTCACCTGGTAATCCCACAGGTGTAGTCACTCACCTGGTAATCCCACAGGTGTAGTCACTCACCTGGTAATCCCACAGGTGTAGTCACTCACCTGGTAATCCCACAGGTGTAGTCACTCACCTGGTAATCCCATAGGTGCAGACACCCACCTGGTAATCCCACAGGTGCATTCACTCACTTGGTAAATCACAGGTGCAGACACTCACCTGGTAAACTCACAGGTCCAGACACCTGGTAATCCTACACGTGCAGACACTCACCTGGTAAACCCACGGGTTCATTCACTCACCTGGTGAATCCAAAGTTACTGTCACCCACCCGGTAAACCCGTAGTTCCAGTCACCCACCTGGTAAACCCGTAGTTCCAGGCCAGTGTGAAGGCAGTGGCCAGTCTGTAGTCGTGGGGCTGTTTGTGGGTGATGATCTGACCGCCGCCGCCGTGGCCTCGCTGGTTGTCGTGGTTGTCGACGAAGACGAGGGCGTGGTCGTTGTCGGCCATGCCCCAGCCGTAGTCCACCACCACCCGGAGGGAGCCGAAGTTGCCCACGCCCTCCTTGACCTTCTGGCAGTAGCGGAACTCCGTCACACGCCCCAGACTGTAGTACTCGTTCACCTGTGGGGGAGGTCCAGCAGGGACAGTGCCGCATCACCGGACATCGGATCACACCTTATATCTCTCCTCCCCACTCTACTAACCCGTCCTGCCCGCTGCTCTTCCCTTCCTGTCTCCTTCCACTATCCTGTGTCATCAAGCAGCAAAGGATTTACCAGGGCGGCTTAGTGGTTAACCATTTCAAACTTAGCGGACACCAAACGAATCACAGTTGGCTGACACTGTACAAAGTGTGCAAATATTTCCGTTGGAAAACTTTCTTAGGGCAGCTCCATCAATAGTTAAACACAAGGACTCCTTTGCTTCCAATGTGGCTACTCTATCAATAGTTAAACACAAGGACTCCTTTGCTTCCGGTGTGGCTACTCTATCAATAGTTAAACACAAGGACTCCTTTGCTTCCGGTGTGGCTACTCTATCAATAGTTAAACACAAGGACTCCTTTGCTTCCAGTGTGGCTACTCTATCAATAGTTAAACACAAGGACTCCTTTGCTTCCACTGTGCCCTCTTAGAGCGCAGCCATATTGGTCCGCTCTTTACCAGTGGAGAGCAGAAAAAGTTTGGCTTGTGCCACACATGGCGGCCTTGTTCGTGACGTCACAGGCACAGAATGCCAGACACAAAATGGCAGCGCTCAGGGCCGTGTTTTCACGACTTTCACAAGTCCACTTTTAACAAGCGAAACTGAAAGAAACTGCTGTAAGTGTATTTTTTATTCCTTTTTTTAAATTTTCATCGATAGCACCCGTCATGTTTATTCGCTCTAGGTCCTATGATACACATCATTGGCCCTCGTCCATCTTTTTTTCCAAATTGTATACATAACCTGTGCACACTTGTAGAAAGTATTTTCAGTTTTATATTTATGATGGTCAAACGCCAAAACACGCAAGACACCCACTCTGACGGCTCCGTCGTTCTGGTCGATGACCTCGTGCATGTAGAAGGGCTTTCCGCCGAACTGTGTGTCCTTGGTGGCTCCCTGGATGGCGGCCAGGTCCGCCGGCCACATGTGCTTGGAGGCATCCACCCGGAACCCAGCCACCCCGAGGTCGATCAGGTGATTGTAGTAGCCAACGATCATCTGCCGGACGTGATCCTGACTCTGAAGAAGATAATAAACAAACAAAGGGAGTTAAGCTCCCCGACTTCCCACTGTTGCTGGACCTCCAAACGCGGTAGACTGCCGGCCTGTCTCTGTCATCGGCGAGGGCCACACCGCGATCTGACTCACCTGGTCCAGGTCAGCCAGACTCAGCAGGTAGCAGTTGCGGACGTTGTTGGGGTCGCCGTAGTTGTTGACGTGGCCGTCGCCGGAGGGGCACTTGCTCCGGGGGTTGAAGTTGGGGGCGGAGTAAGGAACACCGGGAAAGCTGAGGGTCGGCCCGTCAAATTGGGTTCCTCCCGATCCGTGCCCACTGTTCTCCGTCCCCGCCATGTGGTTGATGATGGCGTCCACGAAGATCCTGAGAATAGATTTGCTTGGCTGTCACTCTCAGCAGTCCCTGACAAGCATTTATCTCTCTGTGGGGGGACTGGTGGGGGGGGGGGGGGAGGCAGGGGATGGGCTGTCCCAGAATCTGATTCACAGGCGCTGCTCCTCTGCCGCTCATCCAACACTCTCGCGGCCAGCCACATCCGGGTCCGTGTGTCTGTTAAAGGCGAGCTGCAGAAGACGGCCATGATCAGGACCAGCCTCCGGACCTCGACCTCCTCTGTGTGTGTGTGTGTGTGTGTCTGTGTGTGTGTGTGTGTGTGTGTGTGTGTGTGTGTGTGTGTGTGTGTGTGTGTGTGTGTGTGTGTGTGTGTGTGTGTGTGTGTGTGTGTGTGTGTGTGTGTGTGTGTGTGTGTTTAAGGCGAGCGAAGATTACAGTTTAAAAATGTGAAAACGGTTGACTGCATGTGTTGTGAAAGAAGATCTAAACACCAAAGGTTAACAAGAACGCTTGTTTTAATCAGATAGTATTAAACACACGCACATTTTCAGTGAAAACACCTTCCGCAGGCACCCAAAAGATACTACACTAACAAATTATGATACGAAGTTTCTCCACCAACTGCAAGTCAATCAGATCAAATTTCATTCTTGGCGTCGTTTGTTACTATAGTATTCGTCAGTCTGTTCCTTAAAAAGTTTTTTTTTCTCTCCATTGAATGCTTTATATTGTCTTATTAAGTAAGTGTCAAAAGTTGCATTGTTTTATTACTCCGTGAAAGGATATTAGCTTGACGAACTGCACAAAAAGAGATTTTCGTTTCAAATGGTTACTTTTTGTGTGTGTGTTTTTTCCCCTCATAATTACGCCCGAGGTGAAAGTCAACTGTTCCCTTTTACGTATTAATAAAGGATCATGACGTGAGAAAAGAATAGGCTCTTCTGAACCGGGACTGTGCATTTAATAAAGGATCATGACGTGAGAAAAGAATAGGCTATTCTGAACAGGGACTGTGCACTTAATAAAGGATCATGACGTGAGAAAAGACAGTCAGGACAGGAACTGAACTGTTAATAAAGGAGAACGAAAACTGTAGTCTCAACCAGAACTGTTACACACCTGACTCCAGCGGCATTGCACCTCTTGACCATGTCGGCAAACTCCGCTTCATTACCTCCCCTTGACACCAGCTTGTAGCTGACTGGTTGATACCGCTGCCACCAGGGGGCGGGAGGGCTGGTGATCACCACGTGCTCATTGGGAGGTGACACCTGAAAAAGCATTAACAGGTAGGAAAATGTCAAATGACAAATATATACATACACGGGGAACAGTTCAATGAAAATTAAATACACGTTCACGGGATATGGTCAAAGTATTTTTTTATTTTTTTAAGCATGAGTGGATGAGAAAAGCTCAAAGGAAAATTACAAGTGTAAGTCGACAAGAAAAACTCACGATAATTAATGAACACATAGCCCACATCCAGAAAAAAATAGAGACAAAACAGGAACAACCTGCAGCTGCCCAGATATGTTGTAGCTTAATGCAATGTCTCCAGTAGCTGCCCAGATATGTTGTAGCTTAATGCAATGTCTCCAGTAGCTGCCCAGATATGTTGTAGCTTAATGCAATGTCTCCAGTAGCTGCCCAGATATGTTGTAGCTTAATGCAATGTCTCCGGTAGCTGCCCAGATATGTTGTAGCTTAATGCAATGTCTCCGGTAGCTGCCCAGATATGTTGTAGCTTAATGCAATGTCTCCGGTAGCTGCCCAGATATGTTGTAGCTTAATGCAATGTCTCCGGTAGCTGCCCAGATATGTTGTAGCTTAATGCAATGTCTCCGGTAGCTGCCCAGATATGTTGTAGCTTAATGCAATGTCTCCAGTAGCTGCCCAGATATGTTGTAGCTTAATGCAATGTCTCCGGTAGCTGCCCAGATATGTTGTAGCTTAATGCAATGTCTACCGGTAGCTGCCCAGATATGTTGTAGCTTAATGCAATGTCTCCAGTAGCTGCCCAGATATGTTGTAGCTTAATGCAATGTCTCCAGTAGCTGCCCAGATATGTTGTAGCTTAATGCAATGTCTCCAGTAGCTGCCCAGATATGTTGTAGCTTAATGCAATGTCTCCAGTAGCTGCCCAGATATGTTGTAGCTTAATGCAATGTCTCCAGTAGCTGCCCAGATATGTTGTAGCTTAATGCAATGTCTCCAGTAGCTGCCCAGATATGTTGTAGCTTAATGCAATGTCTCCAGTAGCTGCCCAGATATGTTGTAGCTTAATGCAATGTCTCCAGTAGCTGCCCAGATATGTTGTAGCTTAATGCAATGTCTCCAGTAGCTGCCCAGATATGTTGTAGCTTAATGCAATGTCTCCAGTAGCTGCCCAGATATGTTGTAGCTTAATGCAATGTCTCCAGTAGCTGCCCAGATATGTTGTAGCTTAATGCAATGTCTCCAGTAGCTGCCCAGATATGTTGTAGCTTAATGCAATGTCTCCAGTAGCTGCCCAGATATGTTGTAGCTTAATGCAATGTCTCCAGTAGCTGCCCAGATATGTTGTAGCTTAATGCAATGTCTCCAGTAGCTGCCCAGATATGTTGTAGCTTAATGCAATGTCTCCAGTAGCTGCCCAGATATGTTGTAGCTTAATGCAATGTCTCCAGTAGCTGCCCAGATATGTTGTAGCTTAATGCAATGTCTCCAGTAGCTGCCCAGATATGTTGTAGCTTAATGCAATGTCTCCAGTAGCTGCCCAGATATGTTGTAGCTTAATGCAATGTCTCCAGTAGCTGCCCAGATATGTTGTAGCTTAATGCAATGTCTCCAGTAGCTGCCCAGATATGTTGTAGCTTAATGCAATGTCTCCAGTAGCTGCCCAGATATGTTGTAGCTTAATGCAATGTCTCCAGTAGCTGCCCAGATATGTTGTAGCTTAATGCAATGTCTCCAGTAGCTGCCCAGATATGTTGTAGCTTAATGCAATGTCTCCAGTAGCTGCCCAGATATGTTGTAGCTTAATGCAATGTCTCCAGTAGCTGCCCAGATATGTTGTAGCTTAATGCAATGTCTCCAGTAGCTGCCCAGATATGTTGTAGCTTAATGCAATGTCTCCAGTAGCTGCCCAGATATGTTGTAGCTTAATGCAATGTCTCCAGTAGCTGCCCAGATATGTTGTAGCTTAATGCAATGTCTCCAGTAGCTGCCCAGATATGTTGTAGCTTAATGCAATGTCTCCAGTAGCTGCCCAGATATGTTGTAGCTTAATGCAATGTCTCCAGTAGCTGCCCAGATATGTTGTAGCTTAATGCAATGTCTCCAGTAGCTGCCCAGATATGTTGTAGCTTAATGCAATGTCTCCAGTAGCTGCCCAGATATGTTGTAGCTTAATGCAATGTCTCCAGTAGCTGCCCAGATATGTTGTAGCTTAATGCAATGTCTCCAGTAGCTGCCCAGATATGTTGTAGCTTAATGCAATGTCTCCAGTAGCTGCCCAGATATGTTGTAGCTTAATGCAATGTCTCCAGTAGCTGCCCAGATATGTTGTAGCTTAATGCAATGTCTCCAGTAGCTGCCCAGATATGTTGTAGCTTAATGTAATGTCTACGGTAGGTGCACAGATATGTTGTAGCTTAATGCAATGTCTCCAGTAGCTGCCCAGATATGTTGTAGCTTAATGTAATGTCTACGGTAGGTGCACAGATATGTTGTAGCTTAATGTAATGTCTACGGTAGGTGCACAGATATGTTGTAGCTTAATGCAATGTCTCCAGTAGCTGCCCAGATATGTTGTAGCTTAATGCTATGTCTGCTTAGCAGCACAGATATGCTGTAGCTTCACTGTAGTATCTATGGCAGCTGCAACAATCATTGTGCTTCAGTGCGCTAACACGAACCCACATTACAAACACACTCTATACTCTACCTCGTTGTGCTGCCATTCTAACATCTAGCACCGAGCACAACCTGGTATTGTGCTATTGGGCAAGGTTTGATAGAAAGAGTGTCAACCAAAGCAATAAAACGTATCCTAGAGCATAACTGTTCTCCAGAATTATCTCCTTTTTGTGAGTGGGCGGGTGTGTGCGTGTGATTGTGTGTGGATGAGTGTGTAAGTGTGTGTGCGGGTGATTGTGTGTGGATGAGTGTGTAAGTGTGTGTGGAGGGGGGCGGTGAGTCGTGTGATGTGTGTGGATGGTGATTGGAGTGTGTGGTGGGTGTGAGGTGTGTGGTGTGGGGGGGGGGGGGGGGGGGGGTGCAGTCGGGTTAAACCTTTTACCTGTACGCCACAGTAGCCCCATGGACCCAGAAACCTCTCGCACTCCTTGGCGATCTCTGTCCACTTCCACTCAAACAGGTGGACAATGACCTGCTTGCCGTCACAATGAGGGTCCAGGTACTCTCCACTCGCCAGCACTGCGGACAAGGTCAGGGCTGCAGACTGTGCATCTTAAATCTCCCTAAATACCAAGGTCATCTCCCAAGACATGGATATTGATCTTAGATCTATCTAATACCAAGGTCGTCTCCCGAGTAAGTAAGCAACTTGGTGTTTTACGCCCAGTTAACCGTTACGGTTATATCAGGGCGACGTCTCCCGAGAGATAGCTATTAATCTATCAGGTTCGTCTCCCAAGACATAGCTCTTGATGTTTAGATCTGTCTAACATCAAGGCAATCTCCCAAGACATCGCTATTGATCTAAAATCTGTCTAATACCAGCATCGTCTGCCGAGAGATGGCTATTAATCTTAGACCTAATACCAAGGTCGTCTCCCAAGACATGGCTATTACTCTTAGATATGTTTAATACCAAGGTAGTCTCCCGAGAGATGGCTATCAATCTGAAATCTGTCTAATACCAAGGTCGTCTCCCAAAGGAGATGGCTATCAATCTCAAATCTGTCTAATACCAAGGTCGTTTCTCAAGAGATGTTTTCTGGGCCGAGATCCCAGGAAGTGTGGTGGAGGGAGAGCCTGTACATTAGGGTACCACGGTCCAGTCACGACAAGTGTCTCTTTACCACCCAGTTAATGACCTCCCTATTTCGGCGTCTTTGCTGAGATATTCAGTAAGGTCACAGAAAACGGTTGAGAGATTGCCGTATTTCCAACAGGGCAGGCATGTGTTGTGAAAGGACAGAGATAAACAAACCGGACTTACGAAGACACTGGTCGTAAGTAGAGCACGTTGCACAAGTGTACACGTCATCACTAGCATCACGGTGCGTTAATGAGGACGGCCGTTCTGTCCATGGCAGCCCATTGGGCTCCTTGGCAAAGGTACTGACGTAGGACAGGCCACTGGACGGTGTTCGCCACCCGCTCCCACACACTCTCCGTGGTCACAGGAAAGGGGGCAATACTATGTTCCACCACTGGACACTCCAGGGTCACAGCAATGGGGGCAATATTATGTTCCACCACTGGACACTCCAGGGTCACAGTAAAGGGGGAAGTTTTATGTTCCACCACTGGACACTCCAGGGTCACAGTAACAGGGGGCAGTCTTTTGTTCTACCACTGAACACTCCAGTGTCACAACAACAAAAAATCTTTTTTCCACCACTGGACATTCGAGGGTCATAGTAAAGGGGGAAGTTTTATGTTCCACCACTAGACGCTCCAGTCTCACAGTAAAAGAGGGAAGTTTTATGTTCTACCATTGAACGCTCCAGGGTCACAAAAAAGGAGCATTCTTATGTTCCACCAAGGGACACTACAGGGCCACAGCAATGGGGGAAGTCTTATGTTCCACCAGTGGACACTCCAGGGTCACAGTAAGAGGGGCAATTCTTATGTTCTAAAACTGGACACTCCAGGGTCACAGAAAAAGGAGCAGTCTTATGTTCCACCAATGGACATTACAGGGTCATAATAAAAGGGGCATTCTTATGTTCTACCACTGGACACTCTATGGTCACAGTAAAGGGGGCAGTCTTATGTTCTGCTATCTGTCAGCTAAGACTGAATGTTATTATTGTCTCCTCGACTTGAAATAACACTGTTCTACTTGTAGGGATGACGAAAACACTTTCACACACACACACACACACACACACACACCACACACACACACACACACACTCACACTCACACACACACACACACACACACAACACACACACACACACACACATTTTACTGGTTGCCACGTACCGAGTTGTTTCATACCACTTCTATAGACAATATAAAGCAAAGGCGGCCATTATGAATAAACCCCAGTTGAATAAAAGACGTTTTGCCCTTTAAGGTACATGCATTGTTTAATGTTTGAAAAACTCAATAAAAACGTTTTGCCCGTTAAGGCGCATGCATTGTTTAATGTTTGAAACCCTAAGTGACCGGCCTGTGATAATCATGTCAACATTTTGAGTGTTTCGGCTTTAAAGACATGTAAACCACAGGTGTATTTGTACTTAGATAAACATGCCGTTACCTGCAAGTGCCAACAAGACGGTCAAGGCGCTAGCTTGGGTCATTGTTCTCCGCAGATGGACAACTTGCTCTTTGAGTAAAGTCCCTTTATAAACCATTTGAGCTCGCAGAGCCTTATCAGTGTATGGTCTCCTTGTAGCACGCTAGGGATTTGTTTGACCTTCTGCCTTATCGCGTGGAATGAACGTAGCAAGACTGGTGACGCTAAAGCTGCCCTAAAAAATAAAAATACGACCCCCCCCCCCCACACACACACACACACACACACGACCTCTGGCAACCCCCCTCCCATACCACCCTTACCATACACCGTCCTTATCCTAAAACCTTCATCGGAGACCTTCAGCTACCACTGATTGTCATTCAACGCCTTTTCTCTTTGGGAAACGTTTTAGCTCGCTTGGTGGCCAATATAGAGTATAAATTATGAAATACCTTCACGTATCCAACCTCTCTCTCTCTCTCTCTCTCTCTCTCTCTCTCTCTCTCTCTCTCTCTCTCTCTCTCTCTCACACACACACACCACACACACACACACACACACACACACACACACACACACACACACACACCTATAGACACGCACGCAAGCACATGTGCACGCATAAACATACATGCATACACGCACTCACGCACGCACTCGTGTACACATACATACTCTCCTACACCCTCCTCTCCCACACGGACCCACTGAAAAAGGCCCATTTGTTGTCTTTTATTCTTTTTGCAGATTTTTCACTCCTCATTTTCTCCCGAAGTGCCAGAGGTGACGCTATGTGGTTGGCCGGACAACAAAGTCCAACAGCTAACTTCTCCACATACGTAATAGGCCTACGTCCTTGCGCTAAAGTCCGTTGTGTTTGTTGAAACCGTTATCATCGCCATGTAGTTTAACACCAAGCACCCAATACATGTCACAAATCGGAGCCCTGTGTTGCAGCTAACCACGGTAAGTGTTAGCCTTGCACAAACGGTCATCTGGGAGGAAAGGGGGACTTAATTCTGCTGCTGGCAGTGAATACTTACCCCCTTTTCGGTGAGTGGTGCCCAACGTCCAAACGATCAATTCTTATTGGCCAGGGATTTGCTGGCCCGATTTGCGTCAGAAAGAAAGAAAACTCATTTTCTGTGCTTGTGTTGTTTCTTGGACTTAGCGCAGTTCGGGCAAAGGAGACGAGTGTCTGTGAGAGGCAGCGCAGTTCGGGCAAAGGAGACGAGTGTGTGTGAGAGGTCCCAGACTACAGCTGCGCAAGCGTGAGGTAATGTAATGAAGGCGCCTGTATGGGACAAGCACTGCTTGTTGGAATAATAACAGCCGATCTGTTTGCTAATCTGCGTGAACTACCCACACCCGGCCTTTCGTCCTTTCTTCCACCTGCCAGTTGATACCCCCACCTGCCAGCGGTTCATCGTCTAGCTGCCTGTGCTGGTCACATGAGACTGGAGACTGCATGCACTGGAAGTGTCCCCACCAGCTAATCGTAAGGATCGGTGTTAAACATCAAGTGCACCACTTCTTTTGTACGATTTGTGACGATGGTGTTATTCGAGTTCAAAACGAGTTTCGCCGTTGGTTTGGAGGCCTGACGATGGAATACAGCTAATTCAACCCCAGTGAAATTATTACAGCGAAGCGGTTACAAACAGGTAAATTAAACCGAACCAGCAGTAAACTATGGTACTAATAACTCCTTTCGCGTGCTGCTGGTTTACAAAGCCTAAGTCAATTACATTACGTTATCAGATACGAGAAGTGTCCAACAGTCTAGCGTAATTCTGTTGGAATATAAACCATTTACTGTAACAATGTTGCCCGTTGTCTGGTTATTTTTGTGTTGTATGCATGCAGGGAAAGTTTAGTTTCTGTCATAACTGGTGTATAGAATATGCTCGTCACCTTGTTACGACGAAGGGGAAAACGGAGGACTACCATAGTGTGAGACTGCCAAGTGGTTACAAACTCTCCAACAAACGCGCAGAGACACATCCACATAATTATCCCGACTTGTTTGACTGCACTCCGCTCTGGCTTGTATGTTGCTGGATGTGTCGTCCTGATGGAGGACAAACTCCACACGCCGCTCTGCCGCATGCTTCCTCCAACCGCTGCCGTAGATGTTTTTCTTCCTTTTTATTTACAGTCTATTCAAATAAGTGATACTGTACTGGTCTTGCGATTATCAAGATAACAACGTACGTTAACAACTTACACCAAAACAACAACACGCTTCAAGAAAGAAAACAACAACAACAAACAACAAAAACCAATAAATATACACTTGTTTGTTGTGTACATAACAACAAACAAAAATAACTGTAACTGGTTACGCCATAGATATCCAAAGCTGTCAGCTAAATTGACAGTTTTTTTGTTGATGCTCAAATGACAACTCAAGTTATGCCAGGCGTTTCTTTTAAAGCCGTTCACAATGCTTACGCCCCACAAATGGAACCCAGAAAATCGATCGAATCGAGACATAACTGTTTACCGATTGCGGCGTGCCCCATGTGTACGTGCGTGCCTAGAAGCGATGTTGATTCCACACTCTTAGTACCCAAACCTTTCGCAAATATCACGAATGACGCTGACGGGGTGATTTACAGGCGATTTCGGTAGACAGATGCGCGAAGATAAGTAGTGCCCCTCTAGCAACAGTGTAACTAGTTATGGCAGGGTGTGGAGGAAAGGTGCCGGAAAGCGAGGCTTGGGGTGTGGAGGAAAGGTGCCGGAAAGCGAGGCTTGGGGTGTGGAGGAAAGGTGCCGGAAAGCGAGGCTTGGGGTGTGGAGGAAGGGTGCCGGAAAGCGATCTTTGGAGTGTAGAAAGGGTGCCGGAAAGCGATGTTTGGATTGTGGAGGAAGGGTGTCGGAAAGCGAGGCTTGGTGAGAGGAATGTTGTCGGAAAGCGTGGTTTGGGGAGTGGAAGGGTGCCGGAATGCGAAATTTAGGAGTGGAAGGATGCCGGAATACGAGGCTTGGGTTGTGGAGGAAAGATGTGAGAAAGTGAGGCTTGTAGTGTGGAGGAAAGATGTCAGAAAGTGAGGCTTGTAGTGTAATGTGGAGGAAAGAATGTCAGAAAGCGAGGCTTGTAGTGTAGTGTGGAGGAAAGAATGTCAGAAAGTGAGGTTTGTAGAGTTGAGGAAAGAATAGCAAGAAAGCGAGGCTTGTAGTGTAGTGTGGAGGAAAGAATGTCAGAAAGTGAGGTTTATAGTGTAGTGTGGAGGAAAGAATGTCAGAAAGTGAGGTTTGTAGTGTTGAGGAAAGAATGTCAGAAAGCGAGGCTTGTAGTGTAGTGTGGAGGAAAGAATGTCAGAAAGTGAGGTTTGTCGTGTAGTGTGGAGGAAAGAATGTCAGAAAGCGAGGCTTGTAGTGTGGAGGAAAGATGTCAGAAAGTGAGGCTTGTAGTGTAGTGTGGAGAAAGAATGTCAGAAAGTGAGGCATGTAGTGTGGAGGAAAGAATGTCAGAAAGTGAGGCTTGTAGTGTGGAGGAAAGAATGTCAGAAAGTGAGGCTTGTAGTGTAGTGTGGAGGAAAGAATGTCAGAAAGTGAGGCTTGTAGTGTGGAGGAAAGAATGTCAGAAAGTGAGGCTTGCAGCATGGAGGAAAGAATGTCAGAAAGTGAGGCTTGTAGTGTGGAGGAAAGAATGTCAGAAAGTGAGGCTTGTAGTGTGGAGGAAAGGTGTCAAAAGTGAGGCTTGGAAAGTCGAGGAAAGGTGTCGAAAAGCGCTGTTTGGAGTTGGAGTGTCGAGGAAAGCTGTCGGAAAGCGGGGGTTGGAGTGTGAAGAAATGGTGCCGGAAAGCGAGATTTTGAGTGTGGAACAAGAGTGCCGGAAAGTGTGCCTGGAAACTTGGCCACAGGCAATCTGAGTCTGTTTTCCCAGAAACGACGGCAACTTCCAACGAGTCAGCCTCGTACTATTATAGTAATAATAATGATGGTAATAATACATAATGAAGTAATGGTAAAGGGGATTGTTTATCGCCTATCTTCACACACAAGGTGAATCTGCCTAGCGCGATTTACAATATCAGTAACAACAGTCACACACACACACACACACACACACACACACACACACACACACACACACACACACACACACACACACACACACACATGCTCCCCAGCCTATAATTCTACTCGTGATTTTCTGATGTTTGTAAAATGTCCACAGAATTTTGCTGTCAGGCTTCTTTGATAATGAACTTGATCCTTTTCTTCTTCCTGTTCGTTATCTTGATGAACGTCGTCATCGTCTTCGTCGTCATTGATGTTCTGCTTCATCATCGTCCTCTTCATTTCCGCCGACTTTTTTCTCTTCATCTTTTCGTTTTTCTCTTCTCTTTTTCTTCTCATCATTTTATTCTTGCTCTTCTTCTTCATTCGCATCCTGAGATGACTGTACGGTTGACCTGAGGCTAAAATAGTTATTAATCTGTCCATAATATGAAAAGAAAATCACGTTCGGTTCTGCAGACTTCGAACTTTGTTTTGTGTTTGTGCAGCTGGACACCTGTTGTGGGATACACGTGAACAATGACGTCAGGGACACACTCCACCCACCCGCTCCTCCTGTTGCTTCTCTTCGGGAGTCTGACGACCTCAGGTATCACTTTGGTCCTTTCTAGATCGAAGTGTAAGATAGAACAAAAGAAAGCAATTGATTGTTCGGCCATTATATTTAGGTCTGTAAGACTTAAACAGACTAAATCCAGGAGAAGTCAGATTCCCTTCATAAAGAATGAAGAGGCTACTGGATGCATTAGCCCCCCCCCCCCCCCCCCCCCCCCAATCTTCCAACCGAATCAGATTTTTAGTCCACAATGCTACACTAGCAGCGAGGTTATCGAAAATCTTATTCTGGTGAGGACCATTATTATTTTGGTTGCCAAGGTCAGATACGTGTTTCTCTACCTGAGCAGTTCATCACTGATCACCGGTGCGTAACGGTGAGAGGATATCTGTGG
The DNA here is from genome assembly GCA_018857735.1 of Alviniconcha marisindica. Lineage (NCBI taxonomy): Eukaryota > Metazoa > Mollusca > Gastropoda > Provannidae > Alviniconcha > Alviniconcha marisindica. Next base: position 38,137 of record JABMCL010000057.1, read on the forward strand.
CATCCGACGGTCGTGAGTGGCCACGGATCTGCGCCTTGAAACGTCACGTTCAGTTGGCACTGGAGGAGCGCCTGTTGTGGTTGTGCAGGCCGATGCGGGAGTGACAGTTCCTGCTGCAGCGGCTACACTTGAAAGTGGTGTCTGCGGGCGGAGCTTGTTGGCTGTTCTTGCGTTGAGACGCTGCACAGCTGACTCTTGGTTCATCTGACGCCAGCTGTAGTTTCTCTTCCCCTCTGGGCAGGTTACGATTTAGTTCCTGTCTCCAGCGGGAACGATCCTGGGCAAGGTCTTCCCATCCGTCAACATCCATGTCAGGGGCCTCCCTGTCTCTTTTACAGACATTTCTAAACCGGAGTTGTGGCGGCCCTGAGCTCTCTTGCCTGTTGAACTCGCCATGCAGCAGGTCCTTGGGATCCTCCCGCTCTGCATCCTGCGGACGTGTCCTAGCCAGCGAAGGCGACGTTGTCGTATCAGAGTGTAGATGCTGGGTGTGGCAGCACGTCTGAGGACCTCATTGTTTGTTATGCGGTCCGACTATTTCACGCCCAGAAACCGTCTCAGGTTGTACATGTGGAAAGTGTTAAGCCTCCTTTCCTGCCTCGAGTACGGAGTCCATGACTCGCCGCCATAATACACGAGGGCGCTGAGGACACAGGCTCTGTAGACAGTCACCTCAGTGTTCAGCGTCAGTTTGTCGTTGTCCCACACATCTCAGTGTTCAGCGTCAGTTTGTCGTTGTCCCACACATCTCAGTGTTCAGGGTCAGTTTGTCGTTGTCCCACACATCTCAGTGTTCAAGGTCAGTTTGTCGTTGTCCCACACATCTCAGTGTTCAAGTCAGTTTGTCGTTGTCCCACACATCTCAGTGTTCAGGGTCAGTTTGTCGTTGTCCCACACATCCCAGAGTTCAGGGTCAGTTTGTCGTTGTCCCACACATCTCAGTGTTCAAGGTCAGTTTGTCATTGTCCCACACATACCAGTGTTCAAGGTCAGTTTGTCGTTTTCCCACACATCTCAGTGTTCAAGGTCAGTTTGTCGTTGTCCCACACATCCCAGAGTTCAGGGTCAGTTTGTCGTTGTCCCACACATCTCAGTGTTCAAGGTCAGTTTGTCGTTGTCCCACACATCCCAGTGTTCAGGGTCAGTTTGTCGTTGTCCCACACATCTCAGTGTTCAAGGTCAATTTGTCGTTGTCCCACACATCTCAGTGTTCAAGGTCAGTTTGTCGTTGTTACACACCCGCTTTGAGAGCCTGGCAGGCGTTGATGTAGCTCGGCCAAGCCGTCTGCTGATTTCGGAGTCCATGGAGAAGTTGTCGGTCAGTGTCGAGCCGAGATATGTGAACTCCCTGACCACTTCCAGCTGGTAGTTCTTTGTGGTGATAGTTGGCCGGCTTTCGGTGTCTTGGCTCATGATATTTGTTTTCTTTAGGCTGACAGTCAGTCTGAAGTCCTCGCAGGCTTGGGAGAAACAGTCCATCAGATTTCGAAGATGTTCCTCCTTGTGAGCTGTCCTAGAGGATGTCAGCCTAGTACTCACCACCGACTAGGGGGTAGACTCCGTCATCACGGGAGAATATTCTCGGCTGACACACCTAAGATTCCCCTATTTGAAGGGAGACAGGTGTTGAGAAGAAGTCAAAGAAAGCGTTGTCATTAACTAACTATTCGTTTTGGTTGTTGTTTCTGGTGCAGCCTGAAACCAAAGAACGTCTGTGCACTTTTGTGTTTCACGTCTTTGATTGGACGTGCAGAGGCCTTGCTGGAGAGTGACTTGCAGTGCACAGTCGCCCCACACTTCTTCCTCTGCTTGTGCGCAGCTTCAGGGGGCTAACGGCATCAGGTGTGACCCTCCCTCAGAACGGGACAGAGCCACACGACCGACTTCTGTGCGCTTGGTACATTTGCCCAGGATAGAGAGGGTCCCTGTTGTGCCTTTAGTTACTTCTCGGTTATCTCCATCGCTGCAATAATATCAAAGGGGAAACATTCTAATGGGAACTGGCAAGTTGAGCTCTAGGCTAAGTCATAATAGAAGTCACGGTTGAAGCTTCAAACTCTTCAAAACGTCTCTCTAGTTCCTATAAAGTTACTAGGTTTGCAGTTGCATATGCAATGTACTCCAGATGACAGTCGGGTGTGCCCATTCAAGACAGATTTTAAAGTGGTGCGGTGCAAAGTACTGGATGAACCTTGCTGGAAGTATGATCTGAACCCTGGAAGACGGGTTAGGAAGAAGCAATATTCAAACTTACGTCGACATAGTCAGCTCTAATTTCACTACCCTGTTCATGTGTACTGGTTGGCAGGAATGAACGGGTGGTGTGCATTTAATTAACACCTAGAATCTTTGTTTTGCTTCCTATGATATCGCATGTGATTAATGAATGTGTATAACATATATAACAGTTCGAGGTACAATATGCGCGGGTCTGACCTACTATTTGGCAACTACAACAAGTGGAACGTTCACGTCGCCTGACTACCCATCAAACTATGGCGTGTGAGTTGTGGCTCTTAGCATTTTATTCTGTCCTGGTTCGTTTCTGATATAGCTATACACTGTCTACAATCCGGGGCCACCATCTCTCTCTCTCTCTCTCTCTCTCTCTCTCTCTCTCTCTCTCTCTCTCTCTCTCTCTCTCTCTCTCTCTCTCTCTCTCTCTCTCTCTCTCTCAATTTCGTCTTTGTGATATATATATTTCACTTTTTTATCCCTTAAAATTTGGTTTCGGGCTAATGCAGTAATTATATCATTTGAAGCTACTCTTTCAGAACTGTGGCTTGGGTGAAACTTTCATTTCTAGAGTAACAGTTCAGTTATTGTCGGCGATTCAGGTCATATTGTGACGTCACTGGAGCACCATTAACTGACTTTGTGTGTTGCTATGACAGCAACGTCTTCTGTTCCTGGCTCATCGTGGCCAACGACTCTAGCCACGTCATCCGTCTGACCGTGGACACGTCATCTTTAGAAAACCCGGACGGAAACGGAAACTGCACCTATGATTACGGCAAAGCTTACGACGGTAAGTACTCAACTGCATAGAGTGCGTTGTTTCTGTGACAATCCAAATAGAAATGAAACTTGTTCCTATGGTTGTGGCATAGCTCACGAGTGACATCACTGGGTCTTTGTCTTGAACATGAGTGTAATATGTACACGGCAGCAAATGTGATTAAAATAATACTTACGATACACACACACACACACACACACACACACACACACACACACACACACACACACACACACACACACACACAAACACAACACACACACACACACACACACACACACACACACCACATCTCTCTCTCTCTCTCTCTCTCTCTCTCTCTCTCTCTCTCTCTCTCTCTCTCTCTCTCTCTCTCTCTCTCTCTCTCTCTCTCTCTCTCTCTCTTTGGTGTAGCTCTTTTGGGACTTTGAGGAGCTTCTCACACGACGAACGAAGGTTTCGTATTGGTTCATATGCACATAGAGTCTGAGAAAGATAACCTGGTAGAGGGCCGTCGAAATAGCGGGAGACAGAAAGTGGCTATCTTGTACTGTGGTCGGAATTTAATCGGAAGCCAATACAGTTCTTGCAGGAGTGGTGTCACATGATCGTATTTGGACTTTCTAAGAACAAGTTTTGCAGCGTTGTTTTGGACTCTCTGTAAGCGTGAAATCTGCTTCACTGGTAATCCTGCAAGGATGGAATTGCAGTAGTCAAGCCGGGATGTTATGGCAGATGAAACGAGTTGGGCAGTTGCACTCTGAGTCAAGTATGGACGGATTGAAGCTGTTTTTCCAAGTTCTAGGTATGCTCTACGTCACAGCAGGTATACTGCTACTGAAATAAAATGGGCTGGGGCTGCGGATGGGGTGGGGTGGAGATGGGGTGTGGTGTGGTGGGGATAGAGATGGGATGGGGTGGGGTGGAGATGGGGTGTGGTGTGGTGGGGATAGAGATGGGATGGGGTGGGGTGGAGATGGGGTGTGGTGTGGTGGGGATAGAGTGGGATGGGGTGTGGGTGGGGATAGATGGGATGGGGTGGGTGGAGATGGGTGTGTGTGGTGGGATAGAGATGGGATGGGGTGGGGTGGAGATGGGGGTGGTGGTGGGGATGAGATGGGATGGGGTGGGGTGGAGATGGGGTGTGGTGTGGTGGGATAGAGATGGGTGGGGTGGGGGGAGATGGGTGGGTGTGGTGGGGATAGAGATGGGGGTGTGGTGGGTGGGGTGTGGGGTGTGGGTGGGGTGGGGATAGAGATGGGGTGTGGTGTGGTGGGGATAGAGATGGAGGTGGTGTGGTGGTGGGTGAGATGGGGTGTGGTGTGGTGGGGATAGAGATGGGTGGGGTGGGGTGGGGATGGGGTGTGGGTGGGGATGGGATGGGGTGTGGTGTGGTGGGGATAGGATGGGATGGGGTGGTGGTGGGGATAGAGATGGGGTGGGGTGGAATGGGGTGTGGTGTGGTGGGGATAGAGTGGGGTGGGGTGGAGATGGGGTGTGGTGTGGTGGGGATAGAGATGGGATGGGGTGGAGATGGGGTGTGGTGTGGTGGGTGGGGATGAGATGTGGGGTGTGTGTGGTGGGGTGGATGGTGGGTGGTGGGGTGGTGTGGTGGGGATAGAGAGTGGGTGGGTGGGGATGAGAGATGGGTGGGTGGATGGGTGGTTGGGGATAGGGATGGGTGGGGTGGAGTGGGGTGTGTGTGGTGGGGATAGAGAGGTGGGGTGGGATGAGATGGGGTTTGGGGTGTGGTGGGATAGAGATGGGTGGGTGGTGGGGTGTGGTGTGGTGGGGATAGAGATGGGATGGGGTGGAGATGGGGTGTGGTGTGGTGGGGATAGAGATGGGATGGGGTGGAGATGGGGTGTGATGTGGTGGGGATAGAGATGGGGTGTGGTGTGGTGGGGATAGAGATGGGGTGGGATGGAGATGTGGTGTGGTGTGGTGGGGATAGAGATGGGGTGTGGTGGAGTGGGGTGTGTGTGGTGGGGATAGAGATGGTGTGGGGATAGAGATGGGGTGTGGTGTGGTGGGGATAGAGATGGGATGGGGTGGAGATGGGGTGTGGTGTGGTGGGGATAGAGATGGGGTGGGATGGAGTGGGGTGTGGTGTGGTGGGGATAGAGATGGGGTGGGGTGGAGATGGGGTGTGTGGTGGTGGGGATAGAGATGGGGTGGGATGGAGATGGGGTGTGGGTGTGGTGGGGATAGAGATGGGGTGGGATGGAGATGGGGTGTGGTGTGGTGGGGATAGAGATGGGGTGGGATGGAGATGGGGTGTGGTGTGGTGGGGATAGAGATGGTGTGGGGTGGAGATGGGGTGTGGTGTGGTGGGGATAGAGATGGGGTGTGGTGTGGTGGGGATAGAGATGGGGTGGGATGGAGATGGGTGTGGTGTGGTGGGGATAGAGATGGGGTGGGATGGAGATGGGGTGTGATGTGGTGGGGATAGAGATGGGGTGTGGTGTGGTGGGGATAGAGATGGGGTGGGATGGAGATGGGGTGTGATGTGGTGGGATAGAGATGGGATGGGGTGGAGATGGGGTGTGGTGTGGTGGGGATAGAGATGGGATGGGGTGGAGATGGGGTGTGGTGTGGTGGGGATAGAGATGGGGTGTGTGTGGTGGGGATAGAGATGGGGTGGGATGGAGATGGGGTGTGCTGTGGTGGGGATAGAGATGGGGTGGGATGGAGATGGGTGTGATGTGGTGGGGATAGAGATGGGGTGGGATGGAGATGGGGTGTGATGTGGTGGGGATAGAGATGGGGTGGGATGGAGATGGGGTGTGGTGTGGTGGGGATAGAGATGGGATGGGAAGGAAGAGATGTGGGAATGCAGAAAAATGCAAATGTTTTAGTCCTTAGGATCAGGTATTCGGTGAATATTCTACACACGAGTTTGGTGGCCTCAGATGGTAACTTAAATAGTACAGGAGTTTTTGAATGAAACCAGTGGGGTGATTTGTTGTTGTTGCTGTTGTTGCTGTTGTTGTTGTCTCTGGTGTTGGTCATGATTGAGTGCGTGCGTGCGCACGCGTGCGTGCGCACGCGCGCGTGCGCTCGTGAGTGTGTGTGTGTGTGTGTGTGTGTGTGTGTGTGTGTGTGTGTGTGTGTGTGTGTGTGTGTGTGTGTGCCTGTCTGTCTGTCTGTCTGTCTGTCTAAGTCTCTGTGTCTGTAAATGGCTGTGTCTGTATGTGGGTGTGTATGGAACTGTGTCTGTATGTGGGTGTGTATGGATCTGTGCCTGTATGTGGGTGTGTATGGATCTGTGCCTGTATGTGGGTGTGTATGGATCTGTGCCTGTATGTGGGTGTGTATGGATCTGTGCCTGTTTGTGGGTGTGTATGGATCTGTGCCTGTATGTGGGTGTGTATGGATCTGTGCCTGTATGTGGGTGTGTATGGATCTGTGCCTGTATGTGGGTGTGTATGGATCTGCGTCTGTATGTGGGTGTGTATGGATCTGCGTCTGTATGTGGGTGTGTATGGATCTGTGTCTGTATGTGGGTGTGTATGGATCTGTGTCTGTATGTGGGTGTGTATGGATCTGTGGGTGTGTATGGATCTGTGTCTGTATGTGGGTGTGTCTGTATGTGTGTCTGTATGTCAGTGCGTCTGTCTGTGTGTACAGGCAGTGACCTGTCCGCCACGTTGCTGGGGGAGTGGTGCGGCAGCAGCACAGCGACCCTGACCTCTACAGGCACCTCCATGCTGGTGGTCTTCAACAGCGACTACAGCACCGTCGCCACCGGCTTCTCTGCCACCTACGAAGCCGGAAGTAAGGGGGCTGCGTCTTACACTCTCCTTTCTTCCTGTCTTTCTTTCTGTTATTGTTGTTGCTGCTGTTTTCCTGAAAATACATTGTAACGTTTAACTCCAGAACCAGTTGTCTTTACCTGAATAAGAAGGGTAATACTAGGTTCAGGCAATGAACCCTCGATTTATTTGCCGACTGTGATGGTTGCGGCTTGTATCTCCCTGTGTACAGTAACAGTGTAGCGACGTGTATCTCCCTGTGTACAATAACAAAGCGTAGCGGCGAGTATCTCCCTGTGTACAATAACAAAGTGTAGCGGCGAGTATCTCCCTGTGTACAATAACAGAGTATAGCGGCGTGTATCTCCCTGTGCGCAATGACGGAATGTGAATCTCACTTAATAGTATGTATCGGGTAAACGCTGCAACGTTAAAAGCGGGCTGACGTTGAGATTTGAACCTGCTTCTGTCCGCAGTCTCCTGGGCCACTTCCTCTTCGTCGGACTACACCGTCATCATCGCCGTGTCCGTCAGCACCTTCGTCCTTATCACCGGCATCGTCGTCTTCTGCTGCATCCGGTCCAAGAAGAAGAGGGACCGGCGGAAGGCGGGCACGGACAAGGAGAGGCTGCCGGAAGCCGTGGAGGACGGGAAGGTGGCGGACGACGACCGGTACAGCGTGGCCAGCAAGTCGCGCTTCTCGCAGCGCATCGTCCCCACGCCTCGCGGGGCGCGGCGTCAGCCCGTGGAGGTGGCCGTGGAGCCCCAGCACAGCGCCGTCACCAGAGTCATAGCCGCCAACGCCGCTGCAGCCGCCGCAGCGAGGCAGAAAGAGCTGAAAGAGCAGGAGAAGCAGGAGAGGAAGAGAGAGCAGGAGAGGAAGAAAGTGGAAGAGAAAGCCGCCAAGGAAGAACAAAGGGTAAAAGCGGCGGAAGACAAAAGGATAGCGGCGGAAGAGAAGAAAAAAGCGGCGGAAGAGAAAAGGATTGCGGCGACAAAAGCGGCGGAAGAGAAGAAAAAAGCGGCGGAAGAGAAGAAAAAAGCGACGGAAGAGAAGAAACAGGCGGCGGAAGAGGCGGAGAAGAAGAAGGCCGAGGAGAGAAGGAAAGCTAATGCGACGAGCGGAAAGAGAAAGAAGGTGGGGTTCCAGGAACAGGCGGCAGAGATCGGTGCATCCGAGGTTGATGGCTCGTCTCCTACTGCTGACGGCCAGACCACGGCAAGCACAGCGACAGGAGAGAGAGCAACCAGGAGCAGTCCCAAAGCTGGAGACACCTCAACCAGTCCTGTCGTTACGGCCGGAACGTCTGGAACCAGCGACAGCCTGCAAGCAACAAAGACTGCAACTGAAGCCACTCAAAAGGGAGGAGAGGCTGCGACCTTAGACAATAAGAACGCAGGAGAGACTACAGCCCAGACCCACCAACACTCGGGTTCCGCTGCAGCCAGAAAGCAGGAGGAAGCAGGGGAGAGTTCCGCCAAGCAAATGGTCACCGCAGCAGCGCTTGCAGCCAGCGGCAACAAAGAGACACAGTCTGCAACTAGAGACAAACAAACAGCAGGAAAGATTACAGTTAAACACAACGAAAAAGCAGGGCTAGTTGCAACGGAAAACAATCCAATAGCAGGAAACGCCTCAACCACACACTTCCTTATATCAGGAGCGATTGTAGCCAACGACAAGCAAAACGCAGGGGAGACAGCAACCAAAGACACCATATCAAAGGCAGATAAAACTACAGACAAAGACAACTTGAAAGCAGGAGAGATTGCCACTAAAGATAAGCAAAAAGCAGAAAAGACGACTAAAAAGAACCAGAAGATAAGAGAGACTGCCGGAGAGACCACAAGCAAAGACAGCCCCATAGCAGGAGTTACTACGACCGAATCAGGAGAGACCACAAGCAAAGACAGCACCAAAGCAGGAGTTACTACGACCGGATCAGGAGAGACCACAAGCAAAGACAGCACCAAAGCAGGAGTTACTCCGACCGAATCAGGAGAGACCACAAGCAAAGACAACCAGGAAGCAGTAGATGTCATCACTAAAGACGCTTCAAATGCAGGAGAGGCTACAGGCAAAGACAATCCCAGAACAGGAGCATCTGCCCAGAATGGGAGCAATGTTGCGGAAGAAACCAAGGCGAGTAACTGGGAGGTGAACGAAAATATCTTGCAGAAGGAAAACGCCAACCTGGAAAAAACAAAAAACAACGCAGAGGAGACAACCCCTGCAGACAAAGCAGGGGAAACAACCCGACCAAAGAGCAAGTTTGTTCTCCTGCCGACCAACGTAGTGTTGGTGGAGAGCGCAGAAACCCGGAAGCGGAAGGCGGTGGAGAACCAGTGGGAGAAACTGTCCGCAACGCGCCACGACCAGTTCACGGCGCCTGGCGGCAACGTCAAGCCGCTCGCTGCAGTCGCCGTGACCAGCGCTCACAACAAGTACCAAGGCGACAATGCCAAGGTCAAGGAAAGAGAGGGGACGAAGGTCAAGGGCGGTGAGGACGGGAGACGGACGCAGACGGCAGCTAGCGCGACGGAGTCCGTGGAGAAGGACGAGGGGTAGGTATGACGGGCACCCGATGGATGTCTGTTGTCATCATCCATTGAGTCCCGTCTGGCCCAGGAAAAAGAAACAGAAGTGGAGGCTTGCCGGAAAAGAGCTGAGGGTGGCTCGCTTCGGGTGCAGGCTCAAAGTCGTGTGTTCCATGGGACTGAAATGGTTTCCTCCATCTCCTGATAGTAATATGTTGCCTAGCTTCCTTTTATGAGAGTGAAGTACTTATATCACCCACGACCTGGGGATGAGCAAGCCCCACCGCCTTTGTGGGGGTGGTCAAGATACCTCCCTCTTCCATTTTATTTTCGTCAGCTAAATATAAAATCGCTTTGAGTCCCTGAAAGTGTGCTATACATTACCTGTTGATATTATTATTATTTCCCTTTGTGGGAGCGATCAAAATATCACCCGCTTCCTGGGAATGAGCAAGTTCCCGCCCCCCGCCCTCTGTGGGGGAAATGGTTAGCTCCCCCTTGTGAGATGGATGTGCACGTCGCTCTCAGTCTGTCCTGGTTGTGTCTTCATTGTGTCATCATTGTCATCACTATGGCCTCATTGTGGCCTTGCTGTGTCTTCATTGTGACATCATTGTCATCACTATGGCCTCATTGTGGCCTTGCTGTGTCTTCATTGTCCTCACTGCGGGTTTCCTGTGGACTTGCTGTGTCTTTGTTGTGTCCTTGTTGTGTCGTCATTGTGTCCTCGTTGTGTCGTCACTGTGACCTCGTTGTGTCCTCACTGTGTCCTCGTTGTGTCATCACTCTGGCCTCGTTATGTCGTCACTCTGGCCTCGTGTCGTCACTGTGGCCTCCTGTCGTCACCGTGTCCTCGTTGTGTCGTCACCGTGTCTTTGTTGTGCCATCACTGTGTCACAATTTCGTTGTGCAATCACTGTGACCTCGTTGTGTCGTCACTGTGACCTCGTTGTGTCGTCACTGTGACCTCGTTGTGTCGTCACTGTGACCTCGGTGTGTCATCACTGTGTCGTCCCTGTGGCTTGTTATGTCGTCACTGTGACCTCGTTGTGTCGTCACTGTGACCTCGGTGTGTCATCACTGTGTCGTCACTGTGACCTCGTTGTGTCGTCACTGTGACCTCGTTGTGTCGTCACCGTGGCCTCGTTGTGTCGTCACTGTGACCTCGGTGTGTCCAGTATCCACATGGACTACGACGGCGGCGACTCGGGGAAGAGCTCACCCAACTCTCGACCCACGACGACCCACACCCTCGACGACACGGTGGTCACGCCCAGCCTCGTCACCTCCATCATCACCGACAACGCCGACCACCAGCCCGTGCCCATAGAGGCGCCCTGCAAGGGTAGGTCACGTGAGAGTGGGGCATCGGATTCTGCAGGGGGGGGGGGGGGGAGCGGGAGGGGCATGCTGCCATCTCACTGTTCTGCAAGACATAGGGGTTCATGCTGCCTTGTCGGGATGTGGTGTGTGTGTGTGTGTGTGTGTGTGTGTGTGTGGTGCGTGCGTGCGTGCGTGCGTGCGTGCGTGCGTGCGTGCGTGCGTGCGTGCGTGCGTGCGTGCGTGCGTGCGTGTGTGTGTGTGTGTGTGTGTGTGTGTGTGTGTGTGTGTGTGTGTGTGTGTGTGTGTGTGTGTGTGTGTGTGTGTGTAATTCATAGATGTGTGTCTGTATTATTTCCGTGAGTGTGTGGTTTCGCTTTTGTTACAAAAGTTGAAAAGTTATGACTTAGAGAAATACTGCAGTCTTTTTCGTTTATTGTTTGTTTGTTGGTTTCCCTACACTCATTAATGCTTTGTCTCTTTGTTCGGCTTGTGCTTAGCCAGACAGCATCGAAATACACCATACAGTATGAAAACACGTCAGACAGCCAGACAATGTCGAAATACACCAGACCGCCAGACAGTATCGAAATACACCAGACAGCATCAAAACACGTCAGACATCATTGGAACACGCCAGACAGCATCAAAACACGTCAGACAGCATCAGCACACGCCAGGCAGCCAGACAGCATCGAAATGCACCAAAGAGCATGAAAACACGCCAGACAGCATCAGTACATGCCAGACAACTTACAAATAGGCCAGACAGCATCAGTACATGCCAGACAACTTGCAAATAGGCCAGACAGCATCAGTACATGCCAGACAACTTGCAAATAGGCCAGACAGCATCAGTACATGCCAGACAACTTACAAATAGGTCAGACAGCATCAGTACATGCCAGACAACTTGCAAATAGGCCAGACAGCATCAGTACATGCCAGACAACTTGCAAATAGGCCAGACAGCATCAGTACATGCCAGACAACTTGCAAATAGGCCAGACAGCATCAGTACATGCCAGACAACTTGCAAATAGGCCAGACAGCATCAAAACACGCTTTGACAGCTTCTAATTTAGCACCTCATCGCCTTTCCATTTTATTTGTCGCGAGCACGTGCCGCCTGTTCTTCAAGCTTTTCATTGGTTACCGGTCCAAACCAGAATAGACTACAAACTGTCAACTATCTGTCACAACTTCTTCACTGACTCATCTACACCCCTTCCAGACAGCTTCGTTCTTCGGCA
>JABMCL010000057.1:55000-62500 GCA_018857735.1 Alviniconcha marisindica
TGAACACAGGATCAGACCAGGCAGACAGCGTGACAAGGACAGACCAGGCAGACAGCGTGAACACATCAGGATCAGACCAGGCAGACAGCGTGAACACATCAGGATCAGACCAGGCAGACAGCGTGAACACATCAGGATCAGACCAGGCAGACAGCGTGAACACATCAGGATCAGACCAGGAGGCAAAAGGACAGCCGTGAACACATCAGGATCAGACCAGGCAGACAGCGTGAACACATCAGGATCAGACCAGGCAGACGGCGTGAACACATCAGGATCAGACCAGGCAGACGGCGTGAACACATCAGGATCAGACCAGGCAGACAGCGTGAACACTCAGGATCAGACCAGGCAGACGCGTGAAACATCAGGATCAGACCAGGCAGACAGCGTGAACACTCAGGATCAGACCAGGTAGACAGCGTGAACACGTCAGGATCAGACCAGGCAGACGGCGTGAACACATCAGGATCAGACCAGGTTGACGTGAACACGTCAGGATCAGACCAGGCAGACGGCGTGAACACAGTCTGGCAGGCTACTGAAATTCTCTAACGTCTAGACAAAAACTGTGTAGTTATTACTGATGGCTATCACATGTTGCTTGGGAAATCTGTTCCTGTTAGTATTGTTTGCTGTTAATAGCAAACGCTATAGAAATAATTGTAATGTGTTGCGGTAATCTAACCCCTGCAAAGTGTTAAGAACCGAGAGGAAAGCTGTGGATCATACAGCAACTGAATTTAGTGACGTGTTCAGACAACTGAATTTAGTGACGTGTTCAGACAACTGAATTTAGTGACGTGTTGAGACAATTGAAATTACTGACGCGCTCAGACAACAGGTTTTAGGGACGTGTTTAGACAGCTGGATTTAGTGCGGTGTTGAGCTAAGTGGATTTAGTGACGTGTTGAAACTGACCTACACAAATTGTTGATGGCGATTCGTCAAAAGATGTAGACAAATAATGAATGTATGCAATACCTCTGTGCATGTGACTACGTTATCCACTACTTCTGTGCTTTTGTTTACTTTTGAGAATTTTAACATCAACCAACCCAGCAAACATGGTCATTCTGGTTGTGTAAATGGCTTCTAAATGTTAGAAGCCGTGGTGACTCGATGACTTTCACCCTAATTAATCTGTCCTTTCTTGTATTACGTGTTATTGCGATCGGGTGCAGTTACTTCCCTTTGTGCATTCAACCCAAAAGCGGCATCTGCAAAGGCGTAGGTGTTACCCACTTTGCCACAGTAAGGCGGCGTGCATGACACAGCGTCTTCACTTTCCAAACCGTTTTTGCAAGTTGGATGTAAATATCTGTCATGCATAGGCCCCCATCAGAACAGTCAAGCTCGCTCTTCAATTGAATTTTCATGAAAATAATTATGGGCAACATGCCCCTACGCCTTTTCGACTATTTCCTTCACCACCCCGCCCCCACCCACCATCTCTGCCCCACAACCTGTACCTACCACCCTACCCACCTTTCCTCTCTCTCTCTCTCTCTCTCTCTCTCTCTCTCTCTCTCTCTCTCTCTCTCTCTCTCTCTCTCTCTCTCTCACTCACACACACACACACACACACACACACACACACACACACACTGGCGGTTTCAGTTTGCTGTCTGCTTGTTTGTTTGTTTGTTTTTATTGGAAGTGTATATAACATAAAGAAGGTATTTTTGCGGTGTTTGAAGACCTTTGTCTCTACTGAGTGGCGACAATTCCCCATTCCCAAAACTTCAGCTTATTGTGCACGCTCGCAAACATATCAGAAAATGAATATGTCAATTCATAACCCGTTTTCCTAACGTTTTACACATGTTTATTACCATGAATAGACACACAAACACATTAGTCGAGCAAACAAAATGTACATATGGCATAACGCTTGGATTATTTTACAATGTCCCGTTCCTTTGTTGTTGTACATACATTATGTAAACCATGCATTGAAGTCCCTATAAAAAAATTATTTAAAAAACAAGCAACAGGACAACTGATATCTGTGCATATAACAATAACAATAACAATAAAACTTTATTAATCCCAGTGGATAATAGATAATAGATACTTTATAATAGATATTTCGGAAATATCTAAGGTTTGTCTGTATACATTAGTTGTAAATGTTCAAATTACTGCTCAGATTATGTACATATATTACAGGTAATCATTTGCTCTTTGTCACAGAATAATACTGACATCACAGAGTTGCAGAAAAAGTATTCCGCACACGGAAGTCAATCTTAAGCGGAGTATTTGATACATGATTTTGTATCCCAAAGACAGGAGTAAAAGAAACAACAACAACAACAAAGAAAGAAAGAAAGCGCACAATTTTTTTAAAGGGCGCCATTTAAATTTCTGTCCAGAATGGCTATTTCTGAGTGTGACCTTAAATAAAAGAATCAGTCTAATGAGTGTGGCACCTTTCCGCAACAAACACTAATGGTTGAGTGTAAAGCGGGCTATATATAGATGGCTGCAGACACTAATGGTTGAGTGTAAAGCGGGCTATATATAGATGGCTGCAGACACTAATGGTTGAGTGTAAAGCGGGCTATATATAGATGGCTGCAGACACTAATGGTTGAGTGTAAAGCGGGCTATATATAGATCGCTACAAAACCGACCTCTCACACTCTGAGCCAGCTGCACTGCATCCCAGCTGCTGTGTGTGTGTGTGTGTGTGTGTGTGTGTGTGTGTGTGTGTGTGTGTGCGTGCGTCGTGCGTGCGTGCGTGCGTGCGTGCGTGCGTGTGCGCGTGCGCGCGCGCACACACACACACACACACACACACACACATACACACACACACACCACCACCACCACCACCACCAACCAAGACCTCGCTGAAATTGGTATTAACAAACAAATGTGGTTGTGTTAATGACCTCAATAATTACCTGCACTTGTTTGACAGGTGGTGTTATCTCAGTCATGTCAGTCATTTCAAAGCGCCATTGATCTTTGATCTCTAAAGCACCAAGGTTACGGACGCAATCAATCCTGTAAAGCAGCTAAGTGGCTAGCACAAAATCTGGATTATCTGCTGGTATGCTTTGTATTAGGTTGTTGTTGTTGTTTTTTGGTTGTTGTTTTTTGTTTTTTTAATTGTATATAAGCAAAAACATCTACAGTGTAGAAATGTTGTTGTTTTTCTGTCGGTTAAAACTTTATTTGTTTGTATTTTTTGCAATATTAAACGAATATTGTGCATTTGAAGTTTGGTTCTATGTTGGTTGGGCGTGCTTTGCTAGTAATAGTTACAGGAAAGTAACAAGCATGACACCACAGTCTAGTTATTTACACAACAGCAGAACAAACCACAGCCGCAAACAGGTCAGTGTCAGATTACACCTATCTTCACAACAAACCACTACTCGTACGAATATCTGTGAGACATGACTGCTAGATACATAGTTTAGCAAGTGGACTTCAAAGAAATATGACGTACATACACCTGCCGTATG
Source organism: Alviniconcha marisindica (assembly GCA_018857735.1). NCBI lineage: Eukaryota > Metazoa > Mollusca > Gastropoda > Provannidae > Alviniconcha > Alviniconcha marisindica. Next base: position 58,480 of record JABMCL010000057.1, read on the forward strand.
TTATGCCTGTCTGCACGATGTTGTGTCGATTCGTCCAGGCAGGTTCTTGGTCATCGATCATTTATTAGAGGATGAACTCACAGAAGTATTATCTGCGTGTTTTTCTTGTTGCTGTCCTTGTTGTTGTTTCGATAATAGCTCACCAAAGTCTTCTTCAATGCAGAAAAACACAGGTACTTATCGTGAAATAAAGGAACGTATTTGGCATTATAAAATCAGTGGTTCTTTCTGGGATAATGTTTTGGAAATACATCCTATAAAATACAGTAATATAATTTTAAATCGTGAGACGTGTTTGGACAAGAATCGATACAGAAAAAAATCAGACACACAATATTATCAAATGTGATTCAGCAAGACTATGACGTCCTCACCTGTATATTGCAAACAGTATACAGACTCAGACAATATCATCGAAGGTGATTGTACAAGATTATATAGTTTTCCAAATGTACAGTAAAATACAAACTCATACAATCTTACCAGTGGCGAATCTGTGCGATTATAACTTTAACTTCCTATAAACGGCAAAGTGATATGGCAGAACTGGGAATCTTTGACTGTGCGGTACAGTCTTCTCTTTCTTGCCTTTGTGGCTCCAAACCGCGGAAAGGCCTGGTAGTTTTCTTCAGTGCAAAGGACACATGAAAGACGGAAGGGAAAGGGGAAAAATTCACATTTTCAATGCACTGCAAAACAGCATGCTATGTTCACAGTTCCCATTCAAAACTCACAACAGTCTCTTTTATTTTCCGACAAGGCTTCGAGGGCTGACCAAGACTATTAAAACTGCAAAGTAGCAGCAATAAGAAGACACTGTGTGTGAAACGAGTCACGTCTTTTCTCACCTAGTCGGATATGACTGTGTTTACAGTCTGGACGAAGACAAACATGAAGATTAAGGCAAAGATGTTTCAATGGAAACTGCATAGAAATAGTTATGCAAACATTCATATACTTGACTGTACAGAAGTGACATATTATTCGCATAAGTATAGACAAAATCTCTCACTTTTTTTATTACAATTTATGCACAGTTATGGGACTGACTCGTAATATCTTGTCACTGGATTTTCATGGAAGATATCATAAATTCCTAAAACAGAAATTACCTCTATGTGATATATTTCTTTTTTGCAATCTCTCGTTAATCCACACAGGTTGTGTTCAAACCATGATCCACACTCGATCAAAATTGCGACTGACGAGAGGAGAATTAATAGACAACAGAACCTCTCGTTGAAAGTAGTCGGCTTTGTTTTGTGTTCCACTCTCTCAAACAATCCGCATGCTGTGCTCAAAACATGATTCCCACAAACCAGTGAAACACTCAAAGTCGTGCAATAAAGTCAAAGGCGAAGTGATATGATGATATTGGTCGTTTAAATTCAGATATGGCGTGACATCTATCAGCTGTCTCACTCAGGATGGATCTTGCTTTTAGGAAATGACGCTTAGAACCGCCAATATTGGGAGCACAATGTTCCCTTTCCATGAACTTGTAGTTTTCGGCTGTGCTCAGAATTTTAATTAAGAGTCCATCAAAACTACAACCGGATAATCTGGTTGAAAACGACCTTAATGTGTTTAGCAGAAAGGAGCAAGGGACCATGAGGGATGGATGTTTGCGGCACAAGCGACGAGAGGCAGAGAGAGGTGAGAGTAGAAGGGAAAGACTGAGAGCCGAGCAGACATTGCAAGCTCACACCTCTACTGTAACACTCATACTTAGGACGCCTCCTCTTGAGGAATAGAGGGTAGATCTGGTTGACAGCAAAGAACAGAAAAACAATTAGTTTTCCCCTAGCTTGGTTTGCTTGTCGTCGTATGACTGGCGTGAATGCGTGAGTGTACTGGCACCATAACCCATTCTTTGTGCAATTCAACTTGACGTTTGGCAATAAAGTTGCATAATTGTGTTTTGTTGTATTGCAAATGTCCGTTCTAGACTTAGGGATTATCATTATCCAAATTCTGCTGCGGTCGAGTTGTTTCCCTCCAACTGCCCGGTCCGTATTTGAGACTACTGCGGTTTGCGTGACTCATGCAGACGGTGGGGTCAAATGTTGACCTTGGCTGACCCAGCCACGTAACGTCCATCTCATGTACTTTGGGGACACGTCAAAGGGAACTGAGTTATGGTCTTGGGTATCGAGCAGTGCCAGGCGTTTCCACCGCAACAGGCCAGAGGATGGCGTGAAGTCCATTACAGCACCAGCACAGGGGAGGGGGAAGGACGCGCAGACAGACACACACACAGACACACACACAGACAGACACACACACAGACACACACACACACACACAGACTGCTGTAGTCAGTTACAATAACGTCTCAATCAGTTCTGGAGTATTATATTAAAATGTAAATAAATCAGCAGATAACAAAGTTAAACTGTTGATAAATGCACGACTTTGAAAGTGAAATGATGTTAATCACCCAGATCACAAAGTCTGAACAGAATAAAGTCCGATGGCGGTGGTGCTGTGGGTGAGGGGCCAAGCTATTCTACTGGTCCCGACTGCATCTCTTCCAAAGGACGCGTTGCTCTGTGCTCTCACAGTGCCATCACTGTTTGCCATCCGGAGTTCTCGGACCCACTCTTGCGGACCAGAGTGACACACAAACGCGTTCATTCCAGACAGACCGTACCATTGTTCACAAATTCTCGTGTGTATACTAGCACATCACTTTTGTTCAATATGTTCACAAAAGTAGTACCGTCCTTTTTTCAAAAGTGCATCGGCGGGGCGGGGGGGGGGGGGGGGGGGGGGGGGGGGGGTATATGAGTCTTAGTGCTTTGACTCAATTACTGGCACTATACTTGAGAGTAGGTACCGACACGAAGTTATGCCTCATGTTCTGAAATAGAACAGGGGGCTGTTTCTTTAATAACTGATAGAGATGTTCGCTGTTACAGAGCCCTGGGTAAGCTTCATATCGTGATAGAGCAGTTCCTTGGTAAAGAGCTCTGGACAAGCCATACTACATAGTCTGATAGTGAGGCTCGTTGTTACAAGCTACATATTGTAATAGAGAGGCTCGTTGTTACAAGCCACATATTGTAACAGAGAGGCTCGTTGTTACAAGCTACATATTCTGATAGAGAGGCTCGATGTTACAAGCTACATATTGTAATAGAGATGCTCGTTGTTACAAGCTACATATTCTAATAGAGAGGCTCGATGTTACAAGCTACATATTGTAATAGAGATGCTCGTTGTTACAAGCTACATATTCTGATAGAGTCTCGTTGTTACAAGCTACAAACTCTGATAGAGAGGCTCGCTGTTACAAGCTACATATTGTGATAGAGGGGCTCGCTGTTACAAGCTACATATTCTGATAGAGAGGCTCGATGTTACAAGCTACATATTCTGATAAAGAGGCAGGCTCGTTGTTACAAGTTACATATTCTGATAGAGGCTCGTTGTTACAAGCTACATATTCTGATAGAGGGGCTCGCTGTTACAAGCTACATATTGTGATAGGCTCGTTGTTACAAGCTGCATATTCTGATAGAGGGGTTCGCTGTAACAAGCTACATATTCTGATAGAGAGGCAGGCTCGTTGTTACAAGCTACATATTCTGATAGAGGTTCGCTGTTACAAGCTACATATTGTGATAGGCTCCTTGTTACAAGCTACATATTCTGATAGAGAGGCTCGTTGTTGCAAGCTACATATTCTGATAGAGGTTCGCTGTTACAAGCTACATATTGTGATAGGCTCGTTGTTACAAGCTACATATTCTGATAGAGATGCTCGTTGTTACAAGCTACATTTTCTGACAGAGAGGCTCGTTGTTACAAGCTACATATTGTGATAGAGGGGCTCGCTGTTACAAGCTACATATTGTGATAGGCTCGCCGTTACAAGCTACATATTCTGATAGAGGGGCTCGCTGTTACAAGCTACATATTGTGATAGGCTCGCCGTTACAAGCTACATATTCTGATAGAAAGGTAGGCTCGTTGTTACAAGTTACATATTCTGATAGAAAGGCTCGCTGTTACAAGC
>JABMCL010000057.1:75000-82500 GCA_018857735.1 Alviniconcha marisindica
CTGACGAAGGAGAGACACGTTCGCAAGATTGTTTGACAAGGGAGAGGGAGATGTTTGCAAGGGTGTCTGACGAAGGAGAGACATGATGGCAAGATTGTCTGACAAGGGAGAGGGAGATGTTCACCATGCTGTACGTGTCTGACGAGGAGGAGAGTGGAGGTCGTTTAGAGGCGGTTGGCAAAAGAAGTGAATGGGAAATTCGCTAGGTTGCAAAGGAAATGTTCGTGAGACTGTACAGACGAGATTCGCGAGGTTGCGGACAGCGAGCTTGCGAAGTTGTAGCCAATTTTCGGGCGAGATTTTGGAGTGAATGTTGGTGAGGTGGCAGCTGATCAGGTGACGTTGGCGTGGTTGTTGATGGAGAAGTCAGGAGGCTGGTTGTAGATGTTTGTTTACAAAGTAACAGAGGAGAAATGGACTCGGTTGTTGATGGGAGGTTCGTGCGATGTTGAAGAGATGTTCACGAGAGGGTAGAGGAAATTTCGTGATGTTGTGGGGAAGAGTTTTCGTGAACTGGTTTGGCAGAAATGTTCTCCAGGCTGTGAAAGAGATGTACGAGGGGCTGTAGAGAAAGACTGATTTTATATTAGCAAGGCTTTAGAGAAGAGTGAAGGTATTCTTCTACATGAATCATACATCCATGTATAATGATACATCCATCCGTACCAGTCGTAAAAGACTTGTAAGCAACTGAACTCTAAGCGGCAACATACTTCTAACTGTTTGCAAAATAAATTGGTTTAACTACAGATAAAATATACCAACCCGCCCTTTGTCTATCGATTCGACGAAAAGAGACTATTTATTTTTCAGAGATGTTCTAGCTACAAAAGCAACGACGTCGTTCTTTAGCATTCGGCTTATGGACGAAGGAGGTGCTGATTTTCGTGGAAAGCGCAGATCATGTTCTTGTATTGTTTGCCATTAATTCTTCTTTCGCTCAAAGGTTTCCATGGAGAGTGTTGAACTGGTTGTCTTTAAAACTGGACAAGGAATGATCCTAAGATGCATATAATAAAGAAATGATATGGAAGAGCTTTCACTCTTCCGGCAGTCCTCGCTAACGTGTCCTCCCCATCGCCTCTCCATGTGGGTGTATGTTCCCGTTGGTCTGTTGATGACTATTGTGGATGCGAAGCACAGACCCTAACCACTGAGATCTGGGTAAAAGGAAAATATAACCTGAAACGAAGGAGGCGCTAGCCCACAGTGCCTGTGCATAATCAACAAACAAGGGAGGTAATTAGTGCTCGAAAAACGTCACACGAACACAACAACAAAGACGTGAGTCTCCTGCGGTAACTCGCACCTGGCATGGGAGTAAATGCCAGGTGCATAAATTCTACTAGAGGCGCATCCTCCTCCGCGCACTCGCACCTCCCCCCCCCCCCCCCCCCACCACCCCACACACACACACACACATGCACATGCACATGCCCATACACACGCCATTCCCTCCCTGAATCCTAAACACTGACCTTAAGTTATGGGTGGAGCCCGAGCTGAGCTCACACTGATCTCTCAAGACACACGCCCCATCCCAACCCACCCCACTCCATCCCACCCCATCCCAACCCACCCCACTCCAACCCACCCCACTCCAACCCACCCCAACCCACCCCACTCCAACCCACCCCACCCCACCCCACTCCATCCCACCCCACCCCAACCCACCCCGCCCCAACCCACCCCACTCCATCCCACCCCACCCCACCCAACCCAACCCACCCCAACCCACCCCATTCCATCCCACCCCAACCCACCACACCCCATTCCGTCCCACCCCACCCCTTGTCATGGACGTGCAGACACGGACCTGAGGACGTAGATGGATCCCGAGTTGAGCTCGCACTCGAAGACGATGTTGCCGATGTCGATGAGGCCGGTGACGGAGAGCTGGGTGGAGGTGAAGGTCACGTCGCCCCAACGGCTGCTGTGCCACGCCCCGGTCAGCGCGCTGGGGAACGAGCACGTCGCCTCTGTGCGCCCACGTGGCAGGCAAGGGGTTAAACACCACGGTACAGCAATGGGGTTAAACACCACGGTTCAGCAATGGGGTTAAACACCACGGTACAGCAATGGGGTTAACACCACGGGTACAGAATGGGGTTAAACACCGCGGGTACAGGATGGGGTTAAACACCATGGGTACAGAAGGGGTTTAAACACCACGGGTACAACAATGGGATTAAACGCTACGGGTACAGAATGGAGTTAAACACCATACAGAAAGCGTTTAAACACTACGGGTACAGCAATGGAATTATGCACCACGGATACAGCAACGGGGTTAAACGCCACGAATACAGAAAGGGTTTATACACCACGGGTACAGCAGTGGGATTAAACACCACGGGTACAGCAACGGGGTTAAACACACGGGTACCGAAAGGGTTTAAACACCACGGACACATCGAAATTAGTCAGTTGCTGGATTTGAAAGTCCTGTCAACCGCGCAGGGGCCCTCAGGGCGATGGAACCACAATCCAAATTCTTTTACACCAGTTGAAAACACAAGTCACTACAACGTTAAAAACAACCATTTCTCCATCTATCAACTCATAAGTACACATATTTGGTACCTATTTATGTAGGCCCTCACCACGGGTACCTATTTATGTAGGCCCTCACCACACCACGGGTACCTATTTATGTAGGCCCTCACCACGGGTACCTATTTATGTGGGCCCTCACCACGGGAACCTGTTTATATCGCTAGCGACTGTGAGCAGGGGGAGCTGTCTTATTTCGCGCGCCCACACGGGAAACTGCGTTAGCCAAAACTGACGCAGTTTAAAAGTAGGGAGAGGATTTTGAAAAAAAAATAAGATGAATGGGCCGGGAAGGTAGATTTTGAAGAGAAATTTCTGGCAGTGAGCGAAGCATGCGTGGCGATATTCTGATCTATCCAGGCTTTAAAGGGAGAACGTTTGTCAGCTCTGGGATCTCAACTGAGGAGGGCTTAGTTTCTGCTTCGGCAGAAGTTTAAACTTCTCTGGTGGAGTTATGTACCTTGCATTTACACGCATGCCAGGTGAGAGTTACCGTAGGCCACTCAGGTTTTTGTTGTTGTACTTGTGTTACATATTCAACACAAGGGAGTTAATTAGCGCTCGAAATACGTAACACATGTACAACAACAAAGACCTGAGTGGCCTACGGTAACTTTCACCTGGCATGCGTGTAAATGCAAGGTACATAAACTCCACCAGAGGAGTTTAAACTTCTGCCTATTCGCTCAAATAACTGCACAACACAGTCTGACATCAGCTATGGAGGATGGATAATTATTTGATATCAGGTATGAAGCGGGTTGGATTTTTTTTTACATCAACTATGAAGGATCAATAATTATTTGAGATCAACTATGAAGAGGATGGATAATTACTGTGAAGAAAATAAATCGCTCACCTGTTCTTTGCACGATAGCTGTTACGGACAAAAGCACCAGTAAGTTCATAGCCATTTTGGGTGGAGTTTGCGTCTTCATAGTCAGTGCGTTCTTGCCCTGTAGAACGGTAAAAACTGTTTCCGTTTCCAGAAACTCTACAATATCTATCACAAGAAATGGCCGCGACACCTGCCGGCTTGCCTCTTTCACATCATTCTACTGTTCCCAATTCACAGACATCGCGAGCAACATTCACACCACTCGTACACTCGTCATAGCTAAAGCAGTAGGTGTTTGTTTGCCTGTGGACGCAAAGAGTGACCATAATATGGCGACATGGTCTGGAGCCGGCGTCAGTCGTTACCAGGGTGGGGATTACCACGGGGTGCAGCACGCCACAGCCCCGGGCCGAGCTGGCTCCCGTTTGCATATCATTATGACGCAACCAACAGCACTCCTGTAGAAATGCTTCCAGCGTCTCCGTATCCCAGCTTAGCTGTCGTCGCAGGCCTCGCCTCCCGCTCTTCATCCCGTGTTAGATCTGGTCACACACACACACACACACACACACACACACACACACACACACACACACACACACACACACACAGGCAGTCATACACATACACACTGAGGCAATCACACAACACACACACACACACACACACACACACACACACACACACACACACACACACACATAATTCTGTAAAAGGGTAAAAACTTTGCGACTTAAAAAAATATGTATATATTCCGTGAGAGTGTAAGCATCGTGCTGGTTACGAGCAAGATCAAGAGCGCTACTGAATGCATGCAGCTGGGAACAAGCGCCGGACAGCGTATCAGTGAGGATTAGAAGGATTTTCACCAAAGAGTTGCGGGTGTTGCGAGTGAAAGGTAGCGGGGGGCGGTGGGAGTCGGGGTTAACGCTAAGTGGATTAGCAGCTAGAGACCTGATCGGGTTGACCAACGCCGCGCACCTACACTGGCTCACAATGCCGTGCAGCTACACAACGCCGCTTCTCTCGCCGTCGTCAGCAGTCTCACACACTAGCGCCAACACTTCGGCTTCTTGCCTCTTCAGCTTGGCTCTCTCTCTCTCTCTCTCTCTCTCTCTCTCTCTCTCTCTCTCTCTCTCTCTCTCTCTCTCTCTCTCTCTCTCTCAAAGATGCTTTTTTGCTTGACTTGGTTCACTCTCAACTCTCACAAGTATACCAGTATACAGATCCCGATGAAGCTCTTGAGTTTTGGTACAAAACATTTAGTTCTGTTTATAATAAGCATGCGCTTTTATGACCAAGCGTGTTAAGTACACAAGGAAACCTCCATGGTTGTCAAAGGAGATAGAAGAGGCCATGCATCAAAGAGATAGGCTACTGAAAGCAAGGAAACACGAAGAAATCAAAAAGCAGAGGAACAAAGTGAAATCTTTAATACGTGCTTCCAAAAAACATACTTTCAAAATTTAGTCGCCTCAAAAAATGATTCTCGCTCTATTTGGAAGGCCATTAACACTCTAACAAACAAGATGCATCAAAACCTCAAGTCACAGTCAAAGAATTACCCCCCCCCCCCCCCCCCGAAAAACAGTTATTTTGCAAATGTATCTGACACAGTCATTACCAACGATCAATCAAAACTAAATGATTTAAGTTTTTAAAACGCTTTTGCGAATCAAAAATATCAAATTCTACTTTAACGATTCCACAATTGCAATATATGAAGTGTACAATGCCTATTACAACTGAAACAGACAGGAACCCGAGGCCTGGATGACCTAGACGGCAAAATTATTAAAATGTCTGCACACGTCATAACTGAGACTGTTACCTACATTATAATCTTTGCATAGACAAAAACTATTTTCCAAAAGCATTCAAACAAGCTAAGGTTATACCCATTTACAAATCAGGAGATAACAAAGACCCTTCAAACTATAGACCTATCTCAATCCTGTCTGTTCTTTCAAAACCTCTAGAAAAACATATTAACAAACACCTTTTATCCTATCTTAAAACAAATGAACTTATACACCCCAACCAATCTGGATTTAGGGAACACCACTCATGCCATACCGCACTTACAACATTAGTAGATACTTTTTATAAGAACATAAACAACAATGAATTTACAGGAGTACTTTTTGTGGATTTTGCAAAGGCATTTGATGTCATTGATCATGGTCTACTTTTGAGGAAATTAGCTCTTTATGGATTATCCAATGACACCCTGCACTTAATTTCTTCATTTCTGTCAAATCGAGAACAGCTTGTTTGTATAAACACAATTAAATCCGATTTTCTTCTCGTAAATACGGTATTCCACAAGGTTCAGTGTTAGGCCCACTTCTCTTTTCTCTCTACATAAACGACTTGACCCTTATTCATAAAAGCTTTATGTGAACTATTTGCTGATGACACCACTATCCATTCTAGTCACTCAAACCTAAATAATCTTTTGCTTAGCTTACAAGAAAGTATAAATAATCTTCTTCAATGGACTGAACTAAATCATATGTCGCTAAACTCGTACAAAAACCAAATACATGACCATAACAACAAGACAAAAACGCCAGAACATATTTTCTCGCATGCCACTTTATATTGAAAATGAGAAAATTGTCGAAGTAGCAACACATAAAGTTTTAGGAGTAACTATTGATAATAATTTGTCTTGGACAAATCATGTAAATGAACTAACCAAACGTGTTTCTCAAAAGCTATATCAACTCGCAAAAATTAACATTTTCTAAATGCTGATGCTCGAAAACTATTTTTTCATGCACATATCCAACCAATCATTGACTATGCTTCAACACTCTGGGACTCTGCTAGTGCAAACACATTAAAACCTTTGTTAGTATTCACAAGCGAGCCCTTAAATTAACCCTTCTAAAATCCACATCTTTGACAGCTCACGACTACAAACTTTTAGATGTTCTTCCGCTAAAATTAAAATTAGAATTTAATAAAGGCATTATTATGCATAAAATAGTATCTGGTTATGCACCATCAAATCTAAAATTAAACTTTCATTCAAATCAGAACAGACATTCACACAAACTTGTAGTACCCGTCCTAGATTAGATTTATTTAAATGTAGCTTGATGTATTCCGGGGGAAACCTATGGAACAATTTACCATTATCAATTAAAATTTTGTCAGATCACAAACATTTAAAAAACATTTAAACAATACTTAATGGAAAAAATCACAACAAACATTGATTAAGGATATGTGCACTATTTCTTTGATTTTGAACATGATTTGAACATTTATATTCTCAATATTTGTGGTATGATGTGTTAGATATGTATATTATGCATACATGCATGCTCTTCATTTTACTCTCTGTCTGGTCTGTCTGTCTGTTTTTGTCTGTCTGTCTGTCTGTCTGTCTGTCCTGTCTGTCTGTCTCTCTCTCTCTCTCTCGTCTCTCTCTCTCTCTCTCTCTCTCTCTCTCTCTCTCTCTCTCTCTTCTCTTTCTCTCATTAATATGAATTTGAGTTTATAATTATTTTGCTTTTGTTGTTGTTTTTTGTTTTTGCCCGATGGCTGGATGAAAAAAAAGTATATTGTACTTATTCCTTTACCCTCGTTAATAAAAAATTCATTCATTCATTCATTCTCTCTCTCTCTCTCCTCAACCTCCACGTTCACTGTTTCTCCTGACATTTGACTTTTCCATTGACATAAAAATGACATCAACTCAACAAACAAGGGATGCGCACGACAGACGTCACACAAATACCAAAGGACCAAGCTGGTGCCAGTGACTGCCAGAAACACCACCTGAACGCCACCAGTGATACGCCTCAGAAAAGGATTCATGTCTTTGCCGTTGTGTCCCTTGTTAGGTGTGTCACAGTGACCTCTGTGGGAAGCTAGTAATTCCCTTGAGTTATATAGTTTTCAGGTCCCCACTGATCGCCTGCTGACGCCGCTTTGTCTGGGCTGCCTGCTTACTGCCTTTTCTGCACCTGTCTTTGTGTCGACCGCTTCCATTGTCCCTCCATCTGGTCCACTCCTGTCTTTTCTCACTCCTCTTCCATCGTCCCCCATCTGGTATAGTCCTGTCTTTTCTCTTTCCTCTTCCATCGTCCCTCCAT
>JABMCL010000057.1:87500-152500 GCA_018857735.1 Alviniconcha marisindica
TAACTATTGATAGAGTAGCCACACTGGAAGCAAAGAAGTCCTTGTGTTTAACTATTGATGGAGCTGCCCTAAGAAAGTTTTCCAACGGAAATATTTGCACACTTTGTACAGTGTCAGCCAACTGTGATTCGTTTGGTGTCCGCTAAGTTTGAAATGATTAACCACTAAGCCGCCCTGGTAAATCCTTTGCTGCTTGATGACACAGGATAGTGGAAGGAGACAGGAAGGGAAGAGCAGCGGGCAGGACGGGTTAGTAGAGTGGGGAGGAGAGATATAAGGTGTGATCCGATGTCCGGTGATGCGGCACTGTCCCTGCTGGACCTCCCCCACAGGTGAACGAGTACTACAGCCTGGGGCGTGTGACGGAGTTCCGCTACTGCCAGAAGGTCAAGGAGGGCGTGGGCAACTTCGGCTCCCTCCTGGGGGTGGTGGACTACGGCTGGGGCATGGCCGACAACGACCACGCCCTCGTCTTCGTCGACAACCACGACAACCAGCGAGGCCACGGCGGCGGCGGTCAGATCATCACCCACAAACAGCCCCACGACTACAGACTGGCCACTGCCTTCACACTGGCCTGGAACTACGGGTTTACCAGGTGGGTGACTGGAACTAGGGGTTTACCGGGTGGGTGACTGGAACTACGGGTTTACCAGGTGGGTGACTGGAACTACGGGTTTACCAGGTGGGTGACTGGAACTAGGGGTTTACCAGGTGAGTGACTGGAACTAGGGGTTTACCAGGTGAGTTATTACACCTGTGGGTTTACCAGGTGTGTTACTGGAACTATTGATTTAACAGGTGATTGAATATACGTCTTGGTTTACCAGGTGAGTAACTGCACCTGTAGGTTTACCATGTGAGTAACTGCACTCGTGGCTTTTCCAGGTGAGTGATTGCACCTGTGGGTTTACCAGGTGACTGGACCTGGGGGGTTACCAGGTAGGTGACTGGACCGGTAGGCTTGCCGGGTTTACTAAGTGAGTGACTGGACCGGCAGGCTTTCCAGATGATTGGATCTATGAGTGTACCAGATGAGTGACTGGAGACCTGTGGGTTTACCAGGTGACTGGACCTGTGGTTTACTCGGTATAGTCAGTGAGCTCTGTGTGCAGAGTGATGAGTTCCTACAGTTTCGGGGACAACTCGTACATCGGTACAGTCAGTGAGCTCTGTGTACAGAGTGATGAGTTCCTACAGGTTCGGGGACAACTCGGACCAGGGCCCGCCCCACAACGCCCACTACAGCACGGCGGAGGTGCCCATCAACAACGACGGCAGCTGCGGCGGGGGGTGGGTGTGCGAGCACCGCTGGCCCTCCATCGCCAACATGGCCGCCTTCCGCAATGCCGTGGCCGGAAGTGACATTAGCCATTTCCAACAGTACGAAGTGACATTAGCCATTTCCAACAGTACGAAGTGACATTAGCCGTTTCCAACAGTACGAAGTGACATTAGCCGCCATTTCCAACAGTACGGGGACGTGGTAGGATTTGGCAGAGGAAACAAAGTAGGTGCAGAAACATCGCTTCATATGTTTATCAATACCAAATCAATGTTGATTTGTCAATAGTACATGTACCAATTTCATGCAGCTGCAAATTGGTCATTATTTAATACATTTCTGTTGGTCTTGGTGGTAGTGGTGGTGGTCGTCGTAGTGGTTGTGTTCTTGTTGTTGCGTATACACGTCGCAAATGGGGAAATAGCATACTAATTCCTGAAAAACTTTGATGATGTAAAATTTCCTTCAAGGCAATGTCTGCCAAAGCCATTTCTACATTTGGTATTTGAAATTACACCCGGCGAAATGCATCTGGACGTATTTGAGTGGATTTTCATGTGTGCTATTATTTTTCCCCCTTAAACCTTTTAAGTGTGAATTTTTACATTACGATCTCTAGCCGTCATTGCTGGTCACGAGCAAAACGGTGTGCAGAGATCTAAGCATTCAGTCGTGTCCTCTCTAAGGCATTGGCACGTTTATCTGCAGTTTTCAGTTTCCAGAATCCTGTCATTACAGCAGGACAAGCTTACTTACGTGCCGTGAAGTATTGCCAACACTAACACAGTGTAGTGCATTGCAGGGATTCTTCGCTATGGGCAAGAGAAGATTTGACCAGACGTTTCAGACGGGACTTCCCGCTGGTCAATACTGTGACCTTATCAGCGAGTGCAGGGTCAAGGTCACAGTGGACGTTTCCGGCAACGCGCATCTTCATCCTGAGAGTGACCATGACCCTGTTGTGGCGTTCATTGCCGGTACGCATCAAGCCTTTACTGACGTGGGGTGCTGAGTGACGTCAACACCCAGCCACCCTCCGCAGCACTGACTTAACGTTCCCATTTTAACTGACGTAACGCAGCACTGACTTAACATTCCCATTTTAACTGACGTAACGTCCTAATTTTAACTGAGTTAACGTCCCCATTTTAACTGACATAACGTCCCCATTTTAACTGACTAACGTCCCTATTTTAACTGACTTAACGTCCCCATTTTAGCTGACTTAACGTCCCCATTTTAACTGATCTAACGTCCCCATTTTAGCTGACTTAACGTCCCCATTTCAACTGATCTAACGTCCCCATTTTAACTGACGTAACGTCCCCATTTTAACTGACTTAACGTTCCCATTCACTTTCCACCTTTAATGGCATATGCCGAGCACATGTACGATCAGTTGCTATTGGAACACACAGACACTGATGTCACCGTCAAACGTCTCACGGTGTTGTGTAGGATTCCAACATGTGTTCATCCTACACACGCCATGCGGCAGGCAATGACCCCCGACCTTGAATACCTAGAGGTACAGGGCTCGACGCGGCCCCTGCTCTGCTCCGCTCCGCTCGGGGAACAGGCCGTGTGTATTGGATCTTATCAACAGAGACTATACTTTGAACACAGTTGAAAATATTGTGCATTTTTCTCAGGGTCGTTGGTGGCATCAGCAATATTGATCGTTGGAGACGGTCGGAAATTCCTGGACCGTTTTAAAAGTTATTTTGGGTCACAAATATCATCACAATCATTAAATGAGGTCCATATCTACAAATTACAGCCGAAATCGGCAACAAAAGGTGATTTTTTTCATATATTTTTGTCTTTGATTGTTTAGAGTTGGCGTCACGGATTGTAAATGGCGAACGAAGCTGACGAAGTGCTGCTAGGTAAGCGGCCTCGTTAAACAAGCTGCGGCAATTAAAAACTATGGTAAATGTATGGAACAAATTGCAATCTGAGAACATTGAGTCATGAGTACGATTGTCTTGCCAAAATCGGCACTAAGGAAGCGTTCACGATGTTACTGGAAAACTAGGTCAAACGTCAAAGGGCAACATGCGCCGACTCGAACTGACAATCAAAGACAAAAATATATGGAAAAACTCACCTTTTGTTGCGGAGTTTGGCTGTAATCGGTAGATATGGATCTTATTTAATGATTGTGATGATATTTGTGACCCAAAATAACTTTTAAAACGGTCCAGGAATTTCCGACCGTCTCCTTGGATTTTACCCGCCGTTACGTAAAGTAATACAGACTGTCTTCAAAAATCTAACTGTGTGTGTGTGTGTGTGTGTGTGTGTGTGTGAGTGAGTGAGTGTAACAGAGGCTGTGCATGTAGGTATATACGACGTGTGTTTGGGGTGGGGTGGGGTGGGAACAGAGACAGGCTGTGCATGTAGGTGTATCACTAAGCTGTATGTATACGGTGTGTGGGGGACAGACAGGCTGTGCATGTAGGTGTATCACTAAGCTATATTATACTTTATACTATTATAGGATGTGTGTGTGTGGGTGTGGGGGGGGGGGGGGTTGTGCATTTAGGTGTATCACTGAGCTGTGTGTAGACGGTGTGTGTGTGTGACTATGTGTGTGTGTGAGTGTGTGTGTGACTCTGTGTGTGTGTATGTGTGTGTGTGTGTGACTATGTGTGTGTGTGTGTGTGTGTGACTGTGTGTGTGTGTGTGTGTGTAACTCTGTGTGTGTGTGTGTGTTTGTGTGCACGTGTGCCCACACATGTGTGTGTGGGTGGGGGAGGGGCGAGGTGGGGGGGCATCTAGGGGGGGGCTGTGCAGGCAGGTGTATCAGCTGTATGTAGATGGTGCATGGGGAGGGGGAAGGGTGTGTGTGTGTGTGCGTGTGAGGGAGAGAGAGAGAGACAGAGAGGATGTGCATGTATATCACTGAGCTGTGTGTAGACAGTGTGTGTGTGTGTGATGGAGTATATGTGTGCTACCAAGTGTGTGCGTCTGTATGTGTTTGAGACACACACAGAGACAGAGAGTGTGTGTGTGTGTGTGTATGTGCATGCACATGTGTGTGAGAGAGTGCATGCATGTGTGCATGCATGCGCATGTGTGTGTATCACTGTACGTAAACATTGTGTGTGTGGTGTGTGACCAGTTATAAACTGCTTATGATTGCAGCTAGTTTCACAATCTGCAATATAGTTGCCACAAAATAGTCATTTGTACAACAACAGCATTTTATTTCATCAGCAAAAACAGGAGTGGTGAGAAACAATACTCTAACATTTTGAAGAAATTATGAATCCTCAATAACATACTCACAGTCACTTTTTAAAGAACACACACTTAACACTGCAGACAACAACAAGGAAAGGACAAACTCTGGCAACCAAAAGCTACACAAACTTCCACAGAATTAAAGATACAGTCACTGTAAAGAGCAGGAAGGAGATGTGCTTGTTGGCGGCAAGCTTCTGAGCTTGAAGCCCTGTGGTTTGAGATGAAGGAAGGCCCTTCAATCTCTTCTTTCATTATACAATTTGTATGTGTGTAATCTGGCCTATATCAATTATCATAGTTGTTATTATCATTGTTGTTGTTATTGTTGACCTGTTCTTTGACAAAGGGTGTTTGCATATATGTGTATGACTGCACCACACACAAAGACAAAAGCACAAAGAAGAAAAAGGGCCAGGTAAACAAAGTAAACAAAACGTAGTGAATAAACAAGACTTCTGCACCATTTATGTCTGCAGCCCCACGTGTTCTTTACCAATGAGCAGCCAGAACTAATGCATGCACCAAAGTGAAGTCACACCATTTCTCTATGGTCGGCTCTAGTCAGTCCTGGTAAAGCAATAAAAAGGAAGTGTAATTGCACCATTTCTCTATAGTACACTCGAGGCAAAGCAACAAATAGATGTGATTAATATAATCAATAAAGATTAAATTGACAAATAGGCATATTAACATAATCAATAAATAGGTGTGATTAATAGAATCATTCACTTAACAAATATGTAGTTAAGAAACACTAGCACTTTTTTCCAGACAAAACAGGGGGGGGGGGAGAACTGAACTGCAGGGGAAACAACTACTCACTCTCTGAAGCTCTACCATGACCTTTCAGTTTGACAAATGTCATGAAACTTAGACCTAGTACACACACACAAACACACACACACACACACACTACACATATGATTCGTATTCATGCGCCAAACTGTAAGAAAAAGTGTCAATAATATACAAAGTATATTGTACACGATCTTATTAATATACACTTGCAGAAACCATACAACATTTAAACCACACAGTTCAAGAGTCTAACAAAACTCAATTGCAGTTTCATGCTTCTGTCAAACATGTGACCTTGAAACAAGGTCAAGGTCATCAAACGGATATGACTGTACCCGGAAGCAAGGTTACAATCATGCAAAGTGTTAAAGACCTCACTTAAAGAGTGGCCCTTGCCAAACACCCAAAAAGCCAATGTAAAATTTTTCATCCAACCAAGAGACACATAAATGATCTCCTTTAAATGCCCAGGAGGAAGTAGGTCATTGTGTTTCACACCTGGTCCACCTGCCAGGTCATGTCCAGGACTTTACTGCCGGCCTTAAACACATGCAAGATTTAAAAAAAAAAAAAAAAAAAATTAAGTGCTATATTCATCACACAGTGAACATAATTAACAATCATACAAAATTTGAACTTACATAAGATTAAAAACATTAAGACTGAAATAGGATGAAGGCCACTGAAAGTGGTATGAACAGGGAAGCTCAGTGAAGAGTACCTTCATGCAAATTTGACACTGATCACATTAACGGCGTCTGAGAAAATGTGAATGTTAAGGTTTTTGTCACTGGGCCGCCTGACTGGCAGGCTGGCTGGACTCCAATCAGCACAGAACTCACTTTTTCCTTAGGTTAATAAATGCTCACACAATTCTCTGGGTAAAACAGAAAAACTAAGGGGAATCTGCAGCTGTTGGAAGTTCTACCATGAGCTTTCAATTAAACCAAAATCATGAAACAATTTGATAACAAATTATTATAAATAATTAAAACATAATCCAGGTCGTCAAGTTATCAGCATGTAAAGATCTGTTCTTTTGTCAAAGGAAAATGCCAAATAATTATTTGCACCAAACAGGGAACATAGGGCAAGAGCCATTCAGTACTACTCACTGCACATACTTGTACATTTTTCATATGAAATCAACCAAAACTTTTTAATAGGATGAAGACACTTTACTAATGTTAGACACATAAATGGGTCAACCCATCATTTGTTTAACATAATTCTGGCTAGCTGACACAAAAAAAACAGGAACACACACACACACACCCACCCACACCCACACACTTCTAACAGTCATAACAATGACTTCAATCCAAAATCAGGAAATCAAAACAAAATATTTGTTTTGTTTCTTGCTTTCTTGGGTAGTGTAAAAATGACTCACAGGGTACATCTTACATTATAGTTACAGAACACATTCCCTGTATCTTTTTATATACAGGTACAAATGAAAATAATATATTTAATAACAAACAAGTACTGAGAGTAAAAACAAAGGAGAGAGCCAGAGAGAAGACACACTTTCGTCTTGAGGAGTGTGAACCTCATAAACACACACACACCTTGAACACACACACACACACCTTGAACACACAGGCATAATACCTCAACAAGTACAAACAACTCACCTGAGCTTAAAACAGTTTGTGATATTTATGCTCAAAACATAGATAGGTTAACCCCATGGACAATACATTCATTTTTAATCACTGTAAACAAAGGAGACTTACTGTTTATGATATACAGTGAATGTACCTGCGGTGGTGTTTATGTACCTTGTACTCACAAACCGGGTGAGAGTTACCAGCCGACTGCTGGAGTGTTGGCTGCTTGAGTCTGATCCAGTATTCGGTTCAAATGAACGTATTTGCCTTCATCTGACTGCATCTTCTACTCGTTATCATTGATGAGCACCTGGTGTTAATTACTGTGGAGATTTTGTACAAAATCCACTAGCTGTTCATTCTTCTGCTATGTTTAGCTTGTGGGCCAAACAAGGCAGCAACTCCTCAGATTTTCACATCAAATGTTACCTCTGACATTCCAGTTAGCAGGATTTTGCTGTAACAGAGTATAGAATATTGTGTTTAGGTTAATATGCATCATGTGAGCGCTCAGGGCATTGATGAGCACACAGTAAATGTACATTATCATTATTGTAAACTGCTTGGGGTATTGGCAGCCCAGAAACCTCTGTTCTTCAACAATGTATTCAGACTGTCTCCACAGTGTTCACCAGTACTGGCAGCCCAGAAACCTCTTTTGTTCAACATTTAGACTGTCTCCACAGAAACACCAGTATTGGCAGCCCAGAAACCTCTTTTGTTCAACATTCAGACTGTCTCCACAGAAACACCAGTATTGGCAGCCCAGAAACCTCTATTGTTCAACATTCAGACTGTCTCCACAGAAACACCAGTATTGGCAGCCCAGAAACCTCTATTGTTCAACATTCAGACTGTCTCCACAGAAACACCAGTACTGGCAGCCCAGAAACCTCTATTGTCCAACATTGAGACTGTCTCCACAGAAACACCAGTATTGGCAATTCTATGGTTCAACAGTGTCTTGAGGCTGTCCAAGAGAAGCACCAGCAGCTGATGGACTAGAGAAGCGTGTTGGGCTGAGCCCGGGGCACGCGCTAGACTTTCCTTGGGAGCTGAATGCATTCCACCCTCAACTGAAGCTGTTGAGGCAGCCTCAAAACAACATACCGCCTCAGGCACACGGGGACAAAGTGCATTTACTTAAACTGAACTTCATCAACAACAACAAAATCTGCATGCCAATAATCTGCAAACTTTGAACCTATTGCTGGTTTAAATCATTTTGTGCAGCAACGGTCCTTTTAGCTGAGAATAAAGTCAGGTCCATCTGCCAGTAGTGGGCACTGATGGCACATAACAGCTGATCTATTCAATAAAATGTCCTTGTTTTTTGTTTTAGTTTTTTGGGGGTGTTTTCAATCTACAGGTGCCATGAGGATGACAGAAACAGTGTGTGGGGAGGTTTGACTGCAGCTCACAAACTGACAGTCAGCATCAACTTCAGCTATGGTATCAGACAGTCAGCATCAACCCTTCAGCTATGGTATCAGACAGTCAGCATCAACCTCAGCTATGGTATCAGACAGTCAGCATCAACCTCAGCTATGGTATCAGACAGTCAGCATCAACTTCAGCTATGGTATCAGACAGTCAGCATCAACTTCAGCTATGGTATCAGACAGTCAGCATCAACTTCAGCTATGGTATCAGACTCCCAATAAACCAACACTGCCATTCCATGACAACTCTCTTCTTAATATTTTACAATAAAAAGCATGGTTCAGGTTTGTCGTAACAAGATGTTAACTATCTGGTCTAGGGTTAGGTCAAGTCTTACCTGTACATTCAAATAATGTATTCATTCACAAACAGTACTGGTTTGAAAGCAAACAAGAAAACAAGACACATGGGTTAGATGTTGTTTCTTGTTACAAAAAGAAAGAAAAAAAAAGACCAGTGCAGAAATACATTGGAGTTGTAGTAAATTACAAAGGCTGGCAATCAAAGTTTGTTTTTTGTTTTTAACAAACCCCCCCCGCTTTCCCAGCCAAAGTGGTATTCACAACATGCTGTATACATATTATGTAAATTCTGGACAAGTTGACACAATTTCAAGTATTCAGCATTCACTGTTTGAGATCATTCTATTTGTTTGCTGAGGATTTAATGCTGCACTCACCAGCAAAATATTGCTGCACCAGTTCTGTTTTCATGCAGACTAGACCGATTGTTCAGTTCCAGAAACACTTTGTGGAAAACAGAAGAGGCAAGAAACCGACCTCTGAGCACCGGGTAAACAACTCAGGTCACCGGGTTATTGCACCGGGGTGGGTTGAACATGTGCCGTCAAACAGGACGCTACTCTGTGTGAAGAAAGACACTACCATCGTAGAATGCCTGTCTATGTCCAGTTACCATGTATTGTGTTCAAACTGGAATTTTCCAACCACCAAGCCTTGCTCACACACCTTTTAGACACCTTACTGTACCTGTCTCTGCAACTGCTGACTCACTTATTTGACACCAGTGACTTCATTTCACAAGTCTGTCCTGATTAATTCCTTCGAATGGATCTGGAATTATTCCCTGCAGCATTAAACCAACAGTATTACCTGCATCAGTATACCTTCAAACCCTCCAGCAAAAACTCAGAATGATCTTTAACAATGAGCATGGCTAACAAACACCAGTCAACACAAGCAAAGGACATCATTTTCAAACTAAAAATGTTACCAATTAATCCAAATGTCCTACCATTAAAAGGCCGGTTTTTGACAGTGTCTGCAATCAGATACAGAGATAATTGGTTTTTAATCGTCTGACAATCATGCTGGCTGTATCTGGGATAATCAGAGTCTGGGCAATAGTAAAACTGTCTTAACTGGGCATTCACTTTGAAAATGAACTTTTTACAACCTGTTCACAAACACTTCAAGTACTAAAGAATGGTGTGCAGATCAAGATCCGCATATCCTGTTCATAACATTAACAGGCAAACTAGTTTCCTGATAGGTTAGTCACATCACCTCATTTGTTTTATACATGACCTGCCAGGTCACAAAGGTCTGGAATAATTTTATTTAATGTGTGTGAAGGGCCCATTGGTTTCCTCGGACTATTTTGGATCTCATCCGTGGAAATACATGAGGCAAACAAGTTACTTGCATTCATAATGCTGACGGGAAATGTCCAAAGTTTCCAGTTCATTCACCACATGAATCTGAACCTTTCTGGGTCACACCAAAGACCTATTGCAGCATCAGAGTCTGGGGTCAATGCTACTCATATTAAGAAGTAATTCTGTTTGCGAATAGTTCACATTCTTCAGTCAACGTTCAAAGCGACTGCACAATTAAGACGCAGCTTTACATAATGCACACTCTTGATTTTATCATGTAACTACATTTGGGCATGCAAACGGATGAGGTAAAATATTCATACGACCTTTGCAAGGTAAGATGTTTGGATAAAGTGGTAATATTAATTTTTTATCTAGCATAAAATACATATGTGACCCTCTCGCACAAAATCAGTCTTAAGCTGCATTTGGGTGTTGGGTATTCTGAGATGTGTATAATTCTGACCATTGCAGCCCTTGCTAATCATTTTCGTATTTAAAAGGCTGTAGTCAAAACATTATTCAAGTTGTGGCCCTTTAAGTCGCTAGTATTATGGCAGCCATGTTTGAGAAAACATCCCTGAAAGAAATTGTCATTTTACATATTTACCTTAGCGACAAGGGTTTAAAGTTAGCCAATCTTCAAGAACTGTTTGACGGTAATAAGTTGGACAACTGTGTACAACATGCTGGAGTTCTGTAGGAGGACAGCTACATCGCATTTGGCCAGATGTTAGTCATTTGGCATAACATTACAATCCTTTACTCCACAATGCAAGCACTTATACCAAGTTTTTAACAATTTAACGCTGTTTCCAAAGGAAAACATCCTAACTACTTGATCACTTAAGGTCTAAAGAACCTACTTGTGCACACAAATGAAAAGGACCCAGAGTGACCCCCAGCCACTCTTCCCGTCCCTAGGGCTGACTGACAGCTGGGACTTGAGACTGCTTTTGTGGGAGATGGTCGCATA
This sequence comes from Alviniconcha marisindica, assembly GCA_018857735.1. Lineage (NCBI taxonomy): Eukaryota > Metazoa > Mollusca > Gastropoda > Provannidae > Alviniconcha > Alviniconcha marisindica. The sequence continues at coordinate 98,486 of JABMCL010000057.1, forward strand.
CATCCTTGCATTGTTTGATCAGCGTACATGTTTACTGACCTCGTCGCTTGTTCAAACAAATTGCATTGTGATGGAGGGATATGTTCTACATTATGTAAAGTCATACATACAATACAAAAGTATAGCTGAGTGTTATTTTTTACACTGTTCAGGCAAAAGACACATTTAACAACATCAAAGTTCTGCTCTAACAATGGAGGGAGGCTCTGAGTCCAAGATCTGCAAACACCACACAGGGGGCGGGGGGTATTTTGTTATCACACAGCAGGGTGGGGGGTGGGGTATTTTGTTATCACACAGCGGGGTGGGGGGTGGGGTATTTTATTATCACACAGCGGGGTGGGAGGTGGGGGGGGGGGGGGTATTTTGTTATCACACAGCGGGGTGGGGGGTGGGGGTGGGGTATTTTGTGACCACAGGTGTGGGGGTGGGCATGAGCGTGCAACCTAACAGCTGTTAGTCCAGTCAAAACCTTAAAGAATCCTTTCTTCCTCAACAAAGCTATCTCATCAAACCTGTGTGAATAAAATAATCAGTACAAAGGCACTCTGACAGTTTGGCAAAAACAAAAATCTTTAAAGACCAGCTACTACCTGGGGAACAATAGTTTCCTCAAGAACATGGCATTTTCCAGAATTTGGAAATCAAAGACCTCCAGAAGCATTTGGCAAGAAACACTGTTCAGCAACTAATGGCACTTCCAGCAATCACAAGACTCAACACAACATCCAGTTCACAGGGTGTCAGCTAAGGTAAGGAGGACAGTTCAACAGGGTGCAGCATGTGGCCTAGGCCATTATGCAGTTATTGCTAATGCACAGCAATGACAAGAAAAGTTATGAAGGCAATGTCAGCACAGGCACCAGGACACAATCTACATTAGTATATTGTAAGGGAAACACATCTATGAAAAATACACAGTGATTCATTCCTTGGACTCTATCTTTCGACCAGGTCTGTACAGAAATACAGGTATTATTTTGTTCCACCCCCACACCTTTTAAAAATTATGATTGAAGATTAGAACAAGGGCAGTAGTTGCCACATGGACACACAGCCCCCCACCCCCACCCCAAACACACACCATCCTCCAAGAAGAGCTGCACATTCTATTCCCCAAACCAGGATGGACAGATGTAGTGTTTTTAACAAACATTGAACCATGATGGACAGATACAGTATTTTTAACAAACACTGAACCAGGATGGACAGCTGTAGTGTTTTTAACAAACACTGAACCAGGATGGACAGCTGTAGTGTTTTTAACAAACACTGAACCAGGATGGACAGCTGTAGTGTTTTTAACAAACACTGAACCAGGATGGACAGCTGTAGCGTTTTTAACAAACACTGAACCAGGATGGACAGCTGTAGCGTTTTTAACAAACACTGAACCAAGATGGACAGCTGTAGTGTTTTTAACAAATCAAGCACAGCAGATTGCTTCTTAAAAACTCGGAATCAGACATTTTCTGCCAAGAGAAGCTTCTGAGATTACACCGGACCTCAGATCATTTTGTTTGCAGACCACAATCACTAACAACCAAGCAGTCAACTAATGCAGATGCAAACCTCCAGTGAAAGACATCTGCCTCACAAGACCACTTTCGTGGCACCTCAAGGTTCACTATCAGCACATTCAACAGGTGCATGAAACATTTTTAGCACGTACTGCAGCCACAGCTTAGAAAGGTCCTGCCTCGTGACCAGTCAGTGCTATCTGTGTACTGACACAGCACAGCTACTAAATGTGCATCATGTTGCTGGATCTTTATGACCAGTCAGTGCTATCTGTGTACTGACACAGCACAGCTACTAAATGTGCATCATGTTGCTGGATCTTTATGACCAGTCAGTGCTATCTGTGTACTGACACAGCACAGCTACTAAATGTGCATCATGTTGCTGGATCTTTATGACCAGTCAGTGCTATCTGTGTACTGACACAGCACAGCTACTAAATGTGCATCATGTTGCTGGATCTTTATGACCAGTCAGTGCTATCTGTGTACTGACACAGCACAGCTACTAAATGTGCATCATGTTGCTGGTTGTTTCTGTGCATGAATTAACAGGTAGTTACCACCACCACCCCACCCCCATTCCCACCTTCTACACCCCCTTAGTAAACAAAACTATTGCTGTTAGCATTGTTGAGTCACATGGGACACCATGGGTTGTGCTTGCCAAAATATTGCAACCAAAGCTAGCAGCTCCTATCTTACACTCTGTGACCAAGAATCTGTATTGAGCAAGCACAATGTCTCCTTGTCAAGTCCCATTAATCCACATATCAACACACACCGACCCACCCACCCACACACACACACACACACACAAAAAACTAGAGATAAAATTAAAAGAACTAGAGATAAAATTCAATCAAAATTCATTGCAGCAAATCCCATCAAAATTCATCAGCAAGACATTGCTGTAAAGAGCACATAGTTTAATCCTCCTTCATGCATGTTTTCTGCCCCAACTCCTGCCAATGACACCAATTCTGCCAGTGGCGCAATTCCTGCCAATGACACCAGTTCTGCCAGTGGCACAATTCCTGCCATTGACACCAATTCTGCCAATGACGCAATTCCTGCCAGTGACACCAGTTTTGCCAGTGGCACAATTCCTGCCAATGACACCAATTCTGCCAGTGGCGCAATTCCTGCCAGTGACACCAATTCTGCCAGTGGCACAATTCCTGCCAGTGACACCAGTTCTGCCGGTGGCACAATTCCTGCCAGTGGCACAAATGGACAGTGCTTGCATGAACAAATACAAGAGCTGCATCAATTATTTTCACACTAGCAGAGCACAACTTACTAATCACGCACTTACGCACAACTCATGCACAACTTACTAATCATTTTCACACAAGAAGAGCAAACACACACACAACTTGCTGACCATTTTCACCATATACAAGAAGAGCAAACATTCACACACAACCTGCTGATCATTTTCACCATATACAAGAAGAGCAAACATTCACACACAACTTGCTGATCATTTTCACCATATACAAGAAGAGCAAACATTCACACACACAACCTACTGACCATTTTCAGTAAATACAAGAAGCGCAAACACTTACAAACAACCTACTGCCTTCCTCGAACAATCTTAACATAGAAACAATCTTAACAGGACGCCCTTTTGTTCTTTTTGTTTTTGATTCTTTTTCTCCTTTTGCCTTTTGTGGAGGCAAGAGTGGAGGGGTGGTCATTTAAAAACAGACCAACACATGCAACCAAACAAATCACACAAAATGCACAGAATGTTGCTAGAAGTAATACAGAAGAAAATAATAACCACCCATCCCAAGTCATCTGTTTTGAAATCACACACAACCTGTGTATTTTTCACATCAATGCCTTTCCACACGGTTTAAACAGTATGTACATCAGATCAAAGTAATGTGATACCTCTGCAACATCAAGACCTTATTTCTCTCTGACTACATCTTTTACATCTCTAGAGTCAAGATGCATCAAGAGGCATCACAACCCTAAGTCACCCCAGGGCAACCCACATAGGTACACCTCTTCCGCACACAGCAATATAACACTGATCATCATCACCGCCCTTTCCCAGTCACCCAAGGGCAACCCACATAGGTACACCTCTTCCGCACACAGCAATATAACACTGATCACCATCTAGAGGCATCAGCGAGTTCTGACATTTTCCTGAAGGAAGTATGGAGTGAGGACACACTAACTAGACAGACACACACAACATCCAGCAGACATCGACAACTATGGGACACAGTAACATGTTAACAACAATTCTTCATATACTGTTAACAAGACAAGAATTGTTCATACATTGTTAACAAGACAAGCTTGTTCATACACTGTTAACGAGACAAGCTTGTTTATACACTGTTAACAAGACACGCTTGTTCATACATTGTTAACTAGACAAGCTTATGCATACATTGTTAACTAGACAAGGTTGCTCACACATTATTAACAAGACAAGGTTGTTGACACATTATTAACAAGACAAGGTTGCTCACACATTATTAACAAGACAAGGTTGTTGACACATTGCATAATCAAAACAACAGTCCAAAGTGTGTGTGGTCCAGGTGGAGTTACGGTACCAGTCAACACAGGGCCTGCGAGTCAAGACCAGTGCTTGTTTGAAGAAAACGTCTGGAATGAACGGAAATTGTTTGGGGGCAGGCAAATGCTGAAATGGACAAAGAAACTCAAGAATGGTTCAAATGCATGCATACCATATGTAAATTTGACCAGAAAAACAAGTGTGCTGCCATACAAATTACTGAATTTCATGAGACACAATGCATGCATGGGGAAATATTAAGTTTATCTCTGGTTGTGGGTGGGTGGGTATGCAGATGTTTTATTTTGTCTTTTTGTTGTTGCAGTTTTTTCATGGGGTATTTTTTGTGGGTTGGTAGGGGTGGAGGGGTGGGGGGGGGGGGGTAATGGGGAGTTAAGCAGGAGGGGGGAGGGGGGGAGAGATGGGGGGGATTCCTCCATGACTCTCATACAAACAGAGACAAACTGAAAGTCTAAACTTACAGTTCAGACTGAACCCAACTGAAAAGATGAACTAACCAACCAGCCAACCATTCCACAGACAGAAAAAAACACTACAGCTAAACTGTGTGCATATTGAGGCCTTTGTTGACAGCGTTGGCTGATATGGACTAACAAGTGTTTGGCAGCAGTCAATTACTTCTAGACATAAACATGTGGAAGCCAGGGCATACCCAAATGATCAAGTCATTATGCATCGCTGCATCACCTCAACAAACAAAATCTGAAACAAACAAAAAAAGGCTTTGTCTGGGCACCATAAGCAGGATCTCAAAACTTACTTTATGTATTAGAAGCTACCTTGAAAAATCAAGAAAAGCAACTCCGACAACTTGCCTTCCAGTGCAAAACTGGAAAAGAAGGGGGTTATGCATATTGTGTAAATACATGCCACAGTCACTCAAAGCATATTGTGCATGATCCTCTTAATTTATGTAACAACACTAATGTAAACACGTTGGACAAGAATCAAAGAAAACACAATTTCCAATTTATGTTTCTGACACACCTGTGACCTTCAAACAAGATCAAAATCATCAAATCTAGTATGCATCTGTAGACCCCAAGAAAGGCTATAATTAGAAAGTTGGAAAGACCTCACTTATATAATTCAGAAGTATGAAAGATCTCATTTAAACAGTGTAGAAGAAAGGCTATAATTAGGAAGTTTGAAAGACCTCACTTATATAATTAAGAAGTATGAAAGACCTCACTTAAACAGTGTCGAAGAAAGGCTATAATAAGTTTGAAAGATCTCACTTATATAATTATGAAGTATGAAAGACCTCACCTAAACACTGCTGAAGAAAGGCTATAATTAGGAAGTTTGAAAAACCTCACTTAAACAGTGTTGAAGAAAAGCTATAATTAGGAAGTTTGAAAGACCTCACTTATATGATTAAGAAGTATGAAAGACCTCACTTAAACAGTGTAGAAGAAAGGTTATAATTAGGAAGTTTGAAGGACCTCACTTATATGATTAGGAATTATGAAAGACCTCACTTAAACAGTGTCGAAGAAAGGCTATAATTAGGAAGTCTGAAAGACCTCATTTAAACAGCGCTGAAGAACGGCTATAATTAGTAAGTTTGAAAAACCACTTATATGATTAGGAAGTCTGAAAGACCTCACTTAAACGGTGTCAAAAAATGGCTATAAAAAGGAAGTCACTTAAACAGCATCCAAGAAAGGCTATAATTAGAAAGTTTGAAAGACCTCACTTAAACAGTATCTAAGTAAAAGCCAACATTAAAGTTTTCTGTCCAATCAGAAAACATGTGAGCCAATTTGGCCTAGTGGTAAGGCATTAGGCTGGTAAGCAGAAGGACCTTGGTTCGATACCGCTTCGTCTCTCCTTTCTCTTCAAAAAGGTTGTGGTTTGTGGACACTGTCTTGTGACTTTGTCCATCACTTCCTACTGAAACAATAAAATGGCTCTCATCGCTGCCCATCTTAATGCAGGAATCATTCTGGTGATGACAGTGTAGCGATAGGTATATAATCTCAGTCCCTCTCCCCCCACCTCCATGCCCCCTTCCCCCCGTCCCTAATAAGCCTTATGGTTTCTGTGGACGTTAAGCACCATCTTTACTTACTTTACAGAAAACATTACCTCCCTTGAATACATGCACTATACAAACGTCAGGCATAAGCCTAATCTAGATAATGTCGTTAACAGTCATACCAAGTTTGAATTTAATCAGACAATGCAAAAATCTTCAGACTGTGGTATTAAGAGGTAAAGCTCAATGAGCAATAGAACTATCATACAAAGTTTGATATTCATCATGTTCATGGTGTCCCATAAAATCACAATGTTAAATAATAATCACACTCCCCACACTGAACCAGCCAGCCAGCCCAACACTGATGGTTACATGTATAAATCCATAGTTTTCAAGCGAGTCAAAAACAGAACCACCTTCCCCACCTCAGAAAGATGCAAAAGCAAACCCTCCTCTACAACCCACCCAACCCAGAATCAAAATAATAAGCCACCTCTTCTGACACAGAGTCACGACAAAGATGAGATTCATGCTGTTCTGTTGGTAGAGAATTGGCACCATTCTGTCACTGTTCCAGACAAGAAAGTGGAAAAAACATGGCCTAAGTAGTGCAAAGCCCCTAAGCCAGTAGAAGACAGTGGCAATGAAAAGTAAGACACAACTGGACTTCCATCTGCTACTCTCAACAAACCACATAAACCACAAAGAAAAGGAACTAAGCCAGTAGAAGACAGTGGCAATGAAAAGTAAGACACAACTGGACTTCCATCTGCTACTCTCAACAAACCACAAAGAAAAGAAACTAAGCCCAAGACGCAAACTTCGACAAACCTACAAAAACACACAGTCAGGGTGAAATGCATCATAACGCATATCTGCAGACTTATTGTGCAATAATTTCTCTATGTCCAGGGTTCTTTCTTACGGATCAACTTATATAGATCTAACTAATAGTTGTTACATACATTAATGTGTAATCAATGTAGCCCAGTGTGAGTTCCACCGGTTAAGCATTAGAGGTGTGCTAACTCTTGAAGTTGAACTAACGGCACAACAGCGTGTGATTTGGGATCTGGGCATCTGTTGCAGCTACAGCTGTGTGCAGCAATGCCAGATGATACTCACTCTCACCGCTACATCTCCTTCCCCCCATCCTCATTGTTCCAGCTACAGCTGTGTGTAGCAATGCCAGATGATACTCCGCTACATCTCCTTCCCCCCACCCTCATTGTTCCAACTACAGCTGTGTGTAGCAATGCCAGATGATACTCTCTCCCACCGCTACATCTCCTTCCCCCCACCCTCACTGTTCCAGCTACAGCTGTGTGTAGCAATGCCAGATGATACTCACTCCGCTACATCTCCTTCCCCCCACCCTCATTGTTTTGCACTTTCACACATGTCTTAGATACATACATGCATACCTTTTCTGTTCACACTCAACATGTGTAGTCAGTTAATTGGTTGTTACTGTGTATATTCATGTTCTACTACTATCTAATACTATATAGTCTGTTTGCATGTAACACTCCCACTCTCCCATCCCATGTGCCCTGAACTGTTTACTTTAAATGGGATCAGAGCACGTCATGCTGCCACTTTTCATTATTCCACACATGAGCCAGTGTGGCCTAGTGGTAAGGCGTTAGGCTGGTAAGCACAAGGGCCTTGGCTCGATTCCACTTCATCTCTCCTTTCTCTTCAAAAAGGTTGTGGTTTGTGGACACTGTCTTTTGACTTTGTCCCTCACAATTAATGAAACACTGAAATGGCTCTCACCGCTGCCCATCTTAATGCAGGAGCCATTCTGACAGTGTAGCAAGAGGTATATATAATCTCCCTCTTCCCCCACCTCCATACCCCTCTCCCCATCCCTAATAAGCCTTATGGTTTCTGTGGACGTTAAGCATCATGTTTATACTTACTTCTTCTATACATACTGATCAGCAAAAGATTATTATTTATCAACTTCTTCAATATCTTAATCACTCTAACCAAGATGAATGTCACACATCTTTGGTACATTCTGTTCTAAACAACACATATGACTAGTTAAAACTAGTCAGTCAGTAACTGGATCTGAACGTCCTGTCAACCCCACAGGGTCACCTCAGGACAATCAGACTCCATCATCAGCAGAGGCACATTTCAAAACTCATTCATAAACCTTTCCACGAGTCAGTCCACAAAACCAATCCCTATACAAACATAATACAAACAAACAATACAAAATATACATACACCTACATCAAGCATATTTTCAAAGAGCTAGTCCCTTCAAACAGCACATAAGGCTGGGACAGGCTGGTATCCTCCACCATTCTATTTACTGACACCAGATTAAAGTACATTCTACAATATAAAAAAGGAACGGACAGAAACAAAAAACTTCTCCATATTCATGATGGCCAACAGCATTAGCAGTGCCACTTGGCAGCAGGCCACACACACTGCCCACCAGCTGTCAGCTCCTAGCTAGCTGCTTAACAACAGCGATACAGCAAAGCCTAACTCTTAAAGAAAAAGGTCAGGAGAATGGACCATTAGCAGAAAAATGACACGGCAGAAAGAGCGAGAGGACTAGGCAAAAAAACAAGAAAGGAGACAGGAAATGGGAATCAAATGACAGCCCTGAGATTTCAGACTGGGGAAGAAACATCAGAGATCCCCAACTTGCCTTCAGGGAATATATGACTAGCTTGCGTCACGTATAATCACATGTATGTACAGCAAAAACATCATTTAACAGGGCACTAAATGAAGATCCATGCTGGCCTCTAAAAAAAAAGTTTAAATAAAACTGCAAATATTTCCGTTTGCAGCCTTCACATGGTTGTTCTATGAACAGTTATGCAACGTAAGTACTTACTGCTTCGTATGCCCAACTAGTACATGTCACAAGACGCTGACTGCCAAACAGAAAATGGCAGCTCTCACAGCAGTGTTCTTGCAACTTTCAAAGATTTGAATTTTAACACACCAGACCATAAATCAAGTAACGAAATGCTGTGCATGTATTTTTTATTCCATTTCTATTGCTAGGGGCTGTGCTACTTCTTCCCTCAGAGTCCCCTTTAACGTAAAGCAAAAGTGCAGTTAGTTAGTTACTGTCTATTCAACACTCAGTCAACCACAAGGGCCATATCTGACTGAAAAACTCACTCCATCAAATCAGAAGAAACAACCCAATTCCCTCTTTAAGACATGCCATATCCGACTGAAAAACTCACTCTGTCAAATCGGCAGAAACGACCCGATTCCCTCTTTATGACATGCCATATCCGACTGAAAAACCCACTCCGTCAAATCGGTAGAAACAACCCAATTCCCTCTTTATGACATGCCATATCCGACTGAAAAACCCACTCCGTCAAGTCGGTAGAAACGACCCGATTCCCTCCTGATGACCCCACCACTTTCTGTTGCCGTGCAGGGCGGTAGCATGGAAGCAGAAAGGAAGGTTTCCTCTGCTGACAATCCACAGCTAGCAAAGGGTCTCTTTCAAAGCTTCGCATGCTTCACCTACTGCCAGGAATCCTGCTGTTCTATTTTCTAACTTCATGGATCAGTCAACTTCAGGTTTTCTTAATTCTCTTTGAACACAAACTCATATCTGATTTAACACAACAATAATGAATCAGACATTTTGTCATTTTCTAACCTTCACTACAGTACGACCTTCCTGGTTGACTGGTCATTACATACGAAGACTCCATCTGTCACTTTACGGGGAAGTGGATGAGGGAAAATAAAAGTGCAAGGGCAGATAAGCAAATCCTGGCTGTAGTCCAAGCACGCAAAGCTGTACTCTTACCAGCCCCTCAACTCGGACCTTTTCTGACTCAGTCTGCACATGGGGTACCAACTAATGACTAGGCCCGCTTCATAACTGCAATTTGTCGCACACTCTCCAGTCTTTTCCTTCCTTTTAAAGCAGACCCGCTGTTATGTTTGTCTGGTTACTCAGTATTTCATCAATCTACTGCCATCAGTATCAGTTCATGCCACACCTGATTGATTTACACAATCTCTTAGATAATATATTTCTTCCTTTCCCGATAAAAATACAATAGTGCTACTACTGAGACGAAACATACTTGCACTGTGTAATTTCAACCACCAACTCTTGCTCTCGAGTAAATGCAGACTAGCTTATTTCTCATGTATTCCCATGTATACGTGCCAGCTAATACAGGCACATGCCTTCTCAGTCTTGGATCATCTGTATAAGATAACAAAAGATAAACACAATCTTCTATTAGGGACAGACAGACAGGGATTAAGCCTTGCCCTCAAATCTGAAGAAATCATTGCCTTGCCATTCATTTTGCTTTTAAGTAAACCAGAGGACAGTCCTGAGCTACACATATATACCTTGGTGGTACAAATAATCACAAAAAAATTATATGCAATTACTGTGTAGCAAATGTGATAAGATTACAGACCTGATGTAAAAAAATGTCTCATGCAATACCATTTTCTGGCACTATTCATTAGTGATAGCTGGCAGCAGACGTACCCAAGTGATACTGGCCCTGTTTCACACCAATGGGTGTAACGTGAACCCAAACAGGAGTGCAAAACACCATCACATACTTTTCTATAAAGTCATGAACAAGTTAATAGCAGACCGCAATGCTAACCTAACGGAGGGGAGGAATGCCAACAGCAACAGTCAGATCCCAGCTCAAACTGATTACAGGGTGTGACGTGATCCACAGTGTGGTGCCGAAGGCCCACTGCCATTTCACATCTATCCACAAGTTGATCACGAGATGCAACATGATCCCAAGTGGCATGCTGAATATGCACAGCCATTTTCCATCTATCAACAAGTTGATCACAAGATGTAAGGCGGTCCAAAAAGCTATGCTGAATATGCACAGCCATTTTAGGCATCCATGAAGACACTGCATGTGAGGCTGTATAATGACGCTGCTCACCGTGTTGTTTTCACTGGGGAAGGGAGCAACAGCACAGTGGGGAACAAGCACAAGCAACTCACTCACTCAGACTTTAGTCGTCAGATTTCAGATGGAAATCCGCCTTGCGCATGTACACACAGACACCATTTGACAGAACACATTCAAGTATCCAGGTAAATATCCAATCTTATAAAGAAAAGGTGTACATCAAATCAAAAACACAAAACTAGTAAAAAGGTTCAGCTCAGAAATCTAAGATAATAATCTTATGACAGTGTGCCTGCTTCTTCACACATGCAGACTGATTCGCACATAACAAAAAAAATGTTTGTAGCATGCAGCTAGATGACTGGAGCCAATTATTTATTTCATTCATGCGAGTGCAAAACTACATGACCAATAAATTCAATGATAATTTTGTGCTGGCAGCAGTTTCAAATGAGGCAGGTGAGCTGTTTATGGCTGAACTTCACAAAGTAAAAAATAAACAGTTAGTATCTGTGTAAGCACAGCCGCTTGCTTGCTTTGTTGCATCATTCACTTGCTTCTCTACGGGAAAGCACAAATGTTATGCTTTTGGGTACACATGCTTGTACGGACACTTGAGACCCTAAAGCAGCTGTGTTCTTTCTAAGGACAAAATAAAGCTTATTTGAGTATGATCGGGGTTGATTTCTTCACAAGATGGCTTTGTTAAGAGCTAAGACATCACTTGAAAAGTTCAGAACAATGTATCAACTTTTCAACAAGTAACAGTCAGCGAGTAGCAGCTAGAGCTAAAGGAGTGACCCACGTCATCAATGCTTTCTCCGTCTGCTGCTGGTGCCGTTAGCCGTGATGGCCGAGGTGGACAGGCTGTGGCGAACGTTGTTGTTGTCTAAGACAGACCCGTTGGCAGAATGGTAGTTAGGGGAGGCCACCAGCCATTCTTTGTCCTTGAAGTCGATGTAGGCAGTGGCATGATAGCCCATGTTGGTGTAGGCGATGATGTACTCACACAGCGAAAAAAAGCTGAAGGCTGCAAAGGACAAATAAGAATGAAGGTGAAAAATGACCTGTTTAAAGCATCAACATCTGAGATGTGACTGTTGCGGCATATATTGTTGCCGAGCATATACTGTCGCCAGCCACAATACACATCAACGTTCACAGTGCATATTGTCGCAGGCACGTATTGTTGCCAGCGACAACATATGCCGATGTTTATGGCACATATTGTCCGCAGTCGTCAGAGCAAAAACATAAAACTTAGAGACAATGACGATGATATCATGATTATCATTATGTTTATAGAAACATGTAAGACTTGATTTTGTTAAAGTTGAAAGTTCATCATACATCATTTACTGAGAGTATCACCAGCAAGTCGCAACACACTGCACTTGGGGTTTTTCAGAGATGTTGTGGCCATGATAGCACTTCCCCAATTACACATTAATTCATTTGTTCTTCCTCAAGTTTCAAATCCAGTCAGTGTGAGAAGGCTTGTGCCTGCAGCTGGGCGAGGCAGCGGCCTTGCTCTTGAATTCAAACGAATGTTAGTGAACCCAACACAGTTTGATGCGTGGCTTTGGATACAGGAAGAACACTGAACCTTCAACATGGTCAATGTCTGGTACAGAGTGAGATGAAGGCGTTAGCGTCAGTGTTCTTCTTGCACCACAGGCTAAGCATCAAACACATCAATCTTGAAATTCTGCTCAGTCCCGTTTTTCAATGTTCAACTGCACCTTGAGGTACAACATGGCTGCAGTAAGCAGACATTCCAACTTGTTTCTGTCCTATCTCGAAATAAAGTTGAAGAAAACTTAATTGGATCGCCAAACATACAATTATTGAAAACCTGCCCTGTCTGTCTGTCTGCCTCTCTCTCTCTCTCTTGCTTTGTATAGTCAGAATGTGTGTGTGTGTGTGTGTGTGTGTGTGTGTGTGTGTGTGTGCGTGTGTGTGTGTGTGATAGTGTGTGTGTATGTCTGTGTGTGTGTGTGTGTGTGTGTGTGTGTGTGTGTGTGTGTGTGTGTGTGTGTTGTGTGTGCGTGTGTGTGTGTCTGTCTGTGTGTCTTGTGTGTTGTGTGTGTCTGGTGTGTGTCTGTGTATGTGTGTGTGTGTGTTGTGTGTGTGTGTGTTTTGTGTGTGTGTGTGTGTGTGTTTGTGTGTGTGTGTGTGTGTGTGTGTGTGTGTGTGTGTTGTGTGTGTGTGTGTGTGTGTGTGTGTGTGTGTGTGTGTGTGTGTGTGTGTGTGTGTGTGTGTGTGTGTGTGTGTGTGTGTGTGTGTGTGTGTGTGTGTGTGTGTGTGTGTGTGTGTGTGTGTTGTGTGTGTCTGTGTGTGGTGTGTGTGTGTCTCTGTGTGTGTGTGTGTGTGTGGTGTCGTGTGTGCGTGCGTGCGTGCGTGCGTGCGTGTGTGAGTGTGTGTGTGTCAGTGTGTGTGTTAGCAAGGACAGATTGTCAGACTAGGCTGTTGCCTAAAATCTTTATCCTGGAGTATTAGTATTAAAGATCAATCAGTCAATCCATCCTCAACATAGTCTTAACTGGCCATTGCTCATTTATAAATACCTCAGCCACAGCAAGCATCCAACTCTTTCAGTGTACAGGCAACTGGGCTCCAAAGTGTTAATACTGTTTGTCAGTTTGAAAAAGACAGTTTTTAAAAAGGTTTTTCCATGACTGGAACACAGAATTAGAATCACATTACATCTAGCCCCATCCGTCAGCCTCAACAATGTACAGAAAGGAATTCTCTTTGGGTCTGAGGAGATGGGAAGGGATGAACCGACATCTAGCAGCATCAATATTAGTCCGCCTCTGCAGGGGAAAGCAAGGAAGGGATGAACCGACATCTAGCAGCATCAATATTAGTCTGCCTCCACAGGGGAAAGCAAGGAAGGGATGAACCGACATCTAGCAGCATCAATATTAGTCCGCCTCCGCAGGGGAAAGCAAGGAATCTAGCAGCATCAATATTAGTCCGCCTCCGCAGGGGAAAGCAAGGAAGGGATGAACCGACATCTAGCAGCATCAATATTAGTCCGCCTCCGCAGGGGAAAGCAAGGAAGGGATGAACCGACATCTAGCAGCAGCAATATTAGTCCGCCTCCGCAGGGGAAAGCAAGGGATGAACCGACATCTAGCAGCATCAATATTAGTCCGCCTCCCTCCGCAGGGGAAAGCAAGGAATCCTCTGTGAGCAACTGAGGAGGCAGGAAGGGATGGGGCACTGCACTGACCTCCAGGCTCACAGAAGAAGCGGTGTTTGATGAAGAAGAAGATCAGACCTGCAGTGGCACTCATGATGGAGACAAACATCACCTTTTTCCAGAAGTAGGATCTCTCTTCCTGTCAACAGACATAAGACTTCAGAATTTTATTCTCGCAATTGAAATGCTGAGGAATGTTTTGTGGTGGTGGTTCATTTATTCATCATATCATCACACCCATACAATGACACTACAACTCTAATGCTAAGACTGTAATAGTGCCAAGTGCTACTGTTCACACGTAAGTATACATGCCAATCATTAAAAACAAAACAACTTAAGTTACATTTAAGAACAGCCTGCACGCATCATATAAATAAATAAAAAATTAAATAATAACGGCAGCAATAACATTTATTATCTAAAGCCAACTGGCTTACACCAGAATGGAAACTCTGATAAGCAACAGCAACCACATTTAATTCTTAAAAACAAAATGCCTTCATTTTAACCACATCCAGATCCACCTCTCAAAACAAAAACATAAACCCTATTCACCTTCCCCCATCATAAAAAGCTTCACACCCATCATAAAAAGCTTCACACCCATCATAAAAAGCTTCACACCCATCATAAAAAGCTTCACACCCATCATAAAAAGCTTCAAATATCATTTCAAATGCATCTCCAACCAAAAGAAAACATCACTTCAACAAAAGAAAACATCACTTCAACAAACTTCCCATCCTCAAACAACCAAAAGTTCTCAGGTCTTTTCAACCCCTCCCCCCAACACATTTTCTTTTCAAACTTCAGATGTCGCTTCAACCACAACCCCATCCCTTAATTTCAACCAAAAACAAAGAAACAAACATAAACCTCATCCCTCACTCCCTAACACAAAAATATCACCCATCCAGGAAAACTTCACCCATTCTGAACTGACTGAAAATGGGAAAAATTCACCCATCTTGAATTGCTTAAAAACAGGAAAACTTTACCCATCATGAACTGCCTAAAAGTAGGAAAACTTCACCCATACTGAACTGACTAAAAACTGGAAAACTTCACCCATACTGAACTGACTAAAAACAGGAAAACTTCACTCATTCTGAACTGACTAAAAACGGGAAAACCTTACCCATCCTGGACTGACTAAAAACAGGAAAACTTTACCCATCCTGAACTGACTAAAAACATGAAAACTTCACCCATCCGGAACTGACTAAAAACAGGAAAACTTCACCCATTCTGAACTGACTAAAAACAGGAAAACTTCACCCATCCCGAACTGCCTAATTCCACTTCCCTAGCAGTAGCAGTGTTTTGGTGTGGGCGGGCAGCTTACGTCTTTGGTCATGGCTGCGCCACGAGACATCACAAAGCACACAGTGTTGCACAGCATGTAGCACAGGGAGGTCACCATGAACACAACAAACATCTTCTCATGGACCGCTGCAGTCAAACAAACAGAAATCAGATACTTATCAAGTCTTGTTGCTTACTTCCAATCTCATTCCTGAAGCATACAGATTTTCAGGTTTTACACTGCTACAGGTCACTGAAATGGGGTCAGATTTTTTCATGTGATGAATGCGAATCCAAAAGTTACTGTCACAATCATGTTTGTTGTAAAGAATGTCCTCTTTGCTTTACATTTAATCATCAAGTTCTGAACAAGCACCAGTCACTAAATCAATGCAGTTCAAACACTTGTAGATAGATATGTACCGTTTCTGAACGCATTCCTTGCCACAGAGTACTTATGGAATACCCTCAGGTTATGCAGATCTATGGAATACTGTTACTGTCAGGTTATGCAGATCTATGGAATACTGTTACTGTCAGGTTATGCAGATGGAATACTGTTACTGTCAGGTTATGCAGATGAGTAGTGTCACTATCACGTTATGCAGAGTGAGACCAGGTTATGCAGATGGATAATAGATGGATAGTGTCACTATCATAGTATCAGGTTACGCAGATGGATAGTGTTACTATCATGTTACGCAGAGCTATGGATAGTGTTAATTCATATATCCTATCAGGTTATGAAGATGGATAGTGTTAGTATCAGGTTATGCACATCTATGGATAGTGTTACTGTCAGTATCAGGTTATGTACATCTATGGACAGTGTTACTGTTAGTATCAGGTTATGCAGATGGACACTAGATGGACAGTGTCACTGTCAGGTTATACAGATGGATAGTGTCACTGTCAGGTTATGTAGATGGATAGTGTCACTGTCAGGTTATGCAGATGGACAGGGGCACTGTCAGGTTATACAGATGGATAGGGTCACTGTCAGGTTATGCAGATGGATAGGGTCACTGTCAGGTTATGCAGATGGATAGGGTCACTGTCAGGATATGCAGATGGATAGGGTCATTGTCAGGTTATGCAGATGGATAGGGTCAGTCAAGTTATGCAGATGGATAGGGTCACTGTCAGGTTAAGCAGATGGATAGGGTCACTGTCAGGATATGCAGTTGGATAGGGTCATTGTCAGATTATGCAGATCAGATGGAATACTGTCATTATCAGGTTATGCAGATGGATAGGGTCACTGTCAGGTTATGCAGATGGATAGGGTCATTGTCAGAGTATGCAGATCAGATGGAATATTGTCATTATCAGGTTATGCAGATGGAATCATTGTCAGCTTATGCAGATGGAATACTATCACTGTCCGCTAATACACTGTCACTATCACAGTGTCGGCTTATGAAGATGGAATACTGTCACTGTCAGCTAATACACTGTCACTGTGTCAGCTTATGAAGATGGAATACTGTCACTGTCAGCTAATACACTGTCACTCTCACAGTGTCAGCTTATGCAGATGGAATAATATCACTGTCAGCTAATACTAACGGTAATACACTGTCACTGTCAGCTTATGCAGATGGAATACTGTCACCACTGACTTATGCAGATGGAATACTGTCACCGTCAGCTTATGCAGATGGAATACTGTCACCATCAGCTTATGCAGATGGAATACTGTCACCATCAGCTTATGCAGATGGAATACTGTCACCATCAGCTTATGCAGATCATGGAATACTGTCACCGTCAGCTTATGCAGATGGAATACTGTCACCACTGACTTATGCAGATGGAATACTGTCACCATCAGCTTATGCAGATGGAATACTGTCACCACTGACTTATGCAGATGGAATACTGTCACCATCAGCTTATGCAGATGGAATACTGTCACCGTCAGCTTATGCAGATGGAATACTGTCACTGTTAGCTTATGCAGATGGAATACTGTCACCACTGACTTATGCAGATGGAATACTGTCACCGTCAGCTTATGCAGATCATGGAATACTGTCACCGTCAGCTTATGCAGATGGAATACTGTCACTGTCAGCTTATGCAGATGGAATACTGTCACTGTCAGCTTATGCAGATCATGGAATACTGTCACTGTCAGCTTATGCAGATGGAATACTGTCACCATCAGCTTATGCAGATCATGGAATACTGTCACCGTCAGCTTATGCAGATGGAATACTGTCCCTGTCAGCTTATGCAGATCGTGGAATACTGTCACTGTCAGCTTATGCAGATGGAATACTGTCACCGTCAGCTTATGCAGATCATGGAATACTGTCACCGTCAGCTTATGCAGATGGAATACTGTCCCTGTCAGCTTATGCAGATCATGGAATACTGTCACCGTCAGCTTATGCAGATGGAATACTGTCCCTGTCAGCTTATGCAGATCGTGGAATACTGTCACTGTCAGCTTATGCAGATGGAATACTGTCACCGTCAGCTTATGCAGATCATGGAATACTGTCACTGTCACTCATGTTAGGTTATGATCTTTTCACTTCAGTAACTACTGATCACTATCATCTACTATGATACTATCTAGTTCTATTCTACAATTACATCCATTCATTTATACTGAAAGACAGGGGAGTGTATGACTTGTGTGTGTGTGTGTGTGTGTGTGTGTGTGTGTGTGTGTGTGTGTGGGTGGGTGGGTGGGTGATGACCTTGAATTATTAAGATTCTATTTAAATTCTATTTTTGAATGTGCTTTAATGTATGAGTATGAGGTCAAGCAACAACTTTAATTTCTTGCTGGGATGTTATTGTTGTTTTGTTGTTGTTGTTGTTGTACACTTTACTTAATAAACAAAATATCTTCACATGCACAGATATATTATATTATGTTTATACAGTAACATGAATGTTATACAATTTACTCTTCTTTGCTGAATAGAACATACATTACAGAAAACAACTAAGGTTCAACTTCACACCAAGCAAAAGTCATCCAATCCACACTAAACTTACGATAGTTTTCTCGGTTAGTGACATAGGTAACACCAACAAGTGAGGCATTCTCTATTGTGTTGAGCCAGAAGTTGAGGCTGATCAACTTTTTGAAGAAGCCACGCTGGCACTCTTTGACAAAGCCAAGGCGCTGAAAGTAATAGTTATAGTGGATGAAGCCCACAGCGAAGCGAGGCGCTGAGTGAAGAGCTATGCCAATGCGCCACAGGTAGGTCTGCGGGGTGATACCCGTCACTGCACTGATGGAAGGGATGTAGTTCTTCACCTGCAAACACAACAACATCACATGCTTACCCAGTCAGTTACTGACATCAACTAATCAAGCAGAGGGTGTACAGGTGCTACAGTAAGTCTGTCTGGCTCTGCACCAACACTGGCGCTGAGTTGTGAGTGTAAGATGGTAACCTCTGCTAGGGTATTTCAAATGTTGTACAGCTTGGTCACGCTCCATGTGTCTTTGTGTTCTCAAACCATAGTCTGTGCTAAACATAAATTTTGATTTGCTCGTAATTTTTATTTTTTGTACACACATATAATATATATATATATATATATATATATACAATGCATGCACGCCTGCATGGATTTGGAAGTTTTTGGTGTCTTTGTGTTCTCAAACTCAAGTGTCTGTACCAAACAAAAAAACTGATTTGCTCATTTTTTTATTATTTGCGTGTGTGTGTGTGTGTCTGTGTACACACACATGCATGCATACATGCATGGATTTGGAAGAGTTCAGCTGTGTGCATGCATGCACTCTTTGCACACTAAGTTAGGTGTCAATTATATAACCCCAAAGCAACTGAGAATACATTTTTTCTGAAAGACATGTCATTATGAATGACTGCAAGCATTAGACAGTACTTTATTTCTGTGTGGTTCCAGCTTATTCATTTTGTGCGTGCGTGCGTGCGTGCGTGTGTGTGTGAGTGCATGCATGCATGCATGCGGGGGTGTGAAGTCATCAAAGAAAGTGATTCTGTGAAGCGTAACAGTGGTATGTCCATGCATGCATGTGACAGTGGGTAAAAGTTAACAAGTCAAAGTGTATGAAGTAATAGCTCCTTTAAATTCATGATTTGTTTTTTGGTTTTTTTTTATTTTTTGTTTTGTTTTGTTTTTGGGTTTTTTGTTGTTGTTGTTGTTGTTTTTTGTTTTTTGGGTTGTGTGTGGGGTGGTGTTTCAAAATGGTTTTTTAGGGTTTCGTATATATATAATAGTGTGTGTGTGTGCGCGCGCACGCACATGTATTTGTGTGTGTGTGTGTGGTGTTTATCTAATACCTAAAGGCAAAAAACTACAATTATTTGAGAGAGAGAAAAAAAATCTGCAAACATCTAACACTAACAGTGCATAATTCATATATATATGCAGTTCCATGAGGTTTTGCATGGTTCCACACCATTTTGTGTGGTTCCCTGCAGTTTTGTGTTGTTCCACGTGATTCCATGAGGTGTCAATATTAAAAAGATTCAAGATTACTTTATTATCTCATCAGAGAAATTAAAATGTAGCTGAACATTAACCACATCACAGTACATAATAACACATATTTTATATTTTAAAACTCAGAGAACAGTTATTGAAAATACGAAAGTTACATAATAAACAAACTAGTAATTTACGTAATTTACACACACACGCACACACTCACACACACAAACACACACTGCTATGACGTTTGAACAGATTTATCTGTTCAGAAATGCTATTGACTGTATTTGATTTAGGTACGCGAAATCATCTACCAGATGGAAGAAGCTCATAATGTTTAGCAAGGACACGGCTGTTGTCATCTACAATCACCCTAGCCTTCCATACCACATGTCGTTCATACTAACTGACTTTTTGCCACACTTCACTGAGAAAAAATATTCTATATATATTACACCTATCTGGCAAGTGTTTCTTTTGTCTAACAAATTAAAAATTAAAAATTAAACAAAGAAAACAGTTTATCTTCCAGGTGAGAAAATAAAAGAGTACTCTAACTGTAATAATTTCTTTGTTTTTTAAATTTAAATTAAAGTGTGACCATCCCAAACTGGTATTTAAACTTTCAAAAAAACCCCCCCCCCCCCCCCCAAAATGTCCCCATCCCAAGTCTCATTATGTGTGTGAAAATGTAAGTCTCATCATGAACAGGTTTCTCTCCAGTGCACCCACCACCCTTCTTTCCTTTTCTCTGTCAGTCTGTGTAGTCAGTAAATAAAAAAGGTTAAGTTTTACAACAGACAACTTCGCTCTTGTGATGATTTATCAAGAAAACGCTGGCTTCACCAGTCTAAGCTTCATCACTGTCATTTCTTTTCCCCGTGACATTCAGATTCAACCACTGAAATGACTAAACCTTTTTTGGCTTGAACTTCAAAATTACAAATGCAAAAAATGAAAATAATGTTACTCAGAAATACACAATAGAGAATTGGTCACATGTCACACGGATACAGTATCTGCCTGTGTCCAACACCCAAAACGTGTACTTCCGCCAGACAATGCAACAAAGCTCAAACAGGAACAACCATAATCCTTTTATTTCACACCAATAAGCAAAACTAGAGAAACAATAATTGGCAAAATCTTCAGTGGACAGTGACAGTAAGCAGTATTGATTAAGCATCACATGTCGGTTAAGTGTCACTAAAAGAAATGAGTGGCCACAGTTCCAAAATTTGCCATCTTGCAACAAATTCACGGCGCTTCAAACCTGCCATGTGTTATCAACACACACAGTCAGCGCCACTAATGGCTACATCCATGAGGTTAATAAAGGTAAATGTCGGCGGTGAAAACGCAAAATGGTTACACATCACCAACAGACATAATTTTGGACTCAGAACATGAAGTTACATTTTTCAGTAGAAGACAAAGTCTAGAAACGTGACTCCAACTTCGGTCAATGGACATGAACTATTTTACTATTTTTAGTTCCATGGAGAATGAATTCCGCAGCAAATGCTACAGTCACAAAAGCAGATTACATTTGTGTTTGTCGCACTTTTAGACACAATGGGTGACACTTAACGGCTGCGTTTTCAATGTGAATTTTCTCAGAAACAAAAACATGTAAACGTTGTCAATGATATCAGAAAGGAAGTTTATTTTTACAGTTTTCAGGTTACACGCAAGTTGAACACGATGATGCAAGTTCAACATCAGTACAAAAACCGATATCAGCCGATCATGCCGAAGTGTCCCACTTTTTGGTGGCAATTTTGCATCCAAAAATGCGAGGTTTTTCATTGTTTTGGTGTGTTCTTTGATACTCAGCTTGTTCATAACTATTTTAATTCCTCTTTAAAGTCTCCTTTATAAAGTGTAAGGTAGGCCAAACAGTGAAATAAATAAATAATCATGAGGATCAGTGCAAGTCCACAAATAGAGGAGCACCTTTTGATATATATATATGAGCATGTGCCAAAAGGTGCTGCTTAGAAGGTGGACATTAGGGTGAAAAATAAAAGCAGAAAAGTCATTTAGCAAGTAACACCATTTAAAAGATAAGTCTTTTTTATATACATTTCAGGTCTTAAAAAGATAACTTGATGAAGAGTCTGAGAAAAGACATTTAAAGACGGACACCTGAATCTGTCGGATGCAACACAGGACACAATGTTTGTTTTGATTTAATCTTGAATTTAATGATTGCTATCAATCTGTGGGGAAAATAAACATCCATCGTTTTTTTTTTTTATAACAAGACAGTAAAACTTAAATTGACTCAATTCACTTTTTATTTCATATTCAAAATCATAACAATGATGTCCTGTGTTACATCCGACAGACTGCCACTTTAATTTTTTTAATAAAATGAAAATGAAACACAACACTGAATCAAAAATAGGATGTGTTATTAGAATTTATGAAGCATAGTTGTTTCCATGACTGCAGCATGAAATAAGGTCATCAACGACTTTTTTTTACATTTTATCTGTCGGATGTAACGATTATTGGATGGACATAACATTTCCCATGCTCACAATACACAGCTTATAAAATAACAGTGCTGATTTCCCTACACTGCAACAAAATGTTACCAGCTGATTTAGTAGTGGTTTTAATGACTGCAGCACTAAAAAAAGTTGCTTGTATAGTTGTAATTTTGTCAAAGGCCCTTTTTCAGCATTTTATCTGTTGGATGTAACAACTCTATGGTGGACACAACACTTCCTTTCCTGTAAAACATATGCACAGCTAATAAAATCACTTAGTTTCCTACATCTGACACATTGCTGTAAATACTGAACAAGGCCGAAACCATTATTTAAAGTAATGCACTGTCGGATGCCTCGCATATCAGAGGACACAATGGAATATGTAACACTGGACAGTCAGTATGTGACTTAGAAAAAGTACAGCCAAGTTGTCATTATTATTCTTTCATTGACAAAACAGAAAACCATGTGAATTACAAATGTACATTCACCCTATACCCTATTGTTAACAGCAGGTAAAATTCAATTACCAAAGACATTGATTTGGCATTCAAGTCTCACTACCTGGAATAACAACTGTAACACATTGTAAGTAACCAGAAACAGTAATGCAAAATCTGGAAACTGATGACAAAGCATAGAGAATTTTCCATGTTAACACTAATTCTTCCCATCCTAATAAATTTAAAAGATTTGTTTTCAGGAGTTGGCACTTCAGCATTGAGACATATCTTTATTTCTCTGCTGTTCCTAAGTACTGCAGTGCTTCCCAGGATGAATCTGGCTTCATGCTCCACTAATGTTGTCCCTGCTGTGTCATGAAAAACACTTGCTCTTGCCCTTTTGGAGCATCAACCTCTTTAGCCTGAAAAGAAACATGCATGTGTACAAAATAAGGCAATATAACAACTGTTTTTGGGGAATATGTCTCCTTATTTATAGGTATGCAACTCTGGAGACCTACATGCATATAAGATATTGTGTGTGTCTGCACGTGTTTTGGTTTTGATTTCCCCCAATATAAAACATATCTATATCAGACATTAGGTAATATTACTAATATATATAGTGCTGTAGTTGAAACATAATAACACAAATACCAGGTTACCCCCTCCTTTTTTAAATTTCTGTTCATTTGGTCTTTTCATCCCTACTAACTTCCACCCCACCCTACATTGTGCCACAGTGTATTGTATTTTGTGTTGTATGAATTTTTTGTCTTCATGTTGCATATTTATAGTGAATTGTCACAATAATTCTACTTTATATGCTGCACTGTATTGTATTTGTACTGCAATGCACATATAAAACTACATCAGTTAAGAAATTCTATTCTGGCTTTCACTAGTTTCAGCACACATTTTTAGAATGCATCTGTCCTGCTAGAAATAGAATCAAAACAACAATAACAATATGCTTTATTCATCCCGGGTGAAATGGGAAGGCCTGGGAAGATAAAATAATTTTAAAAAACATCTCCCTAATCACAATGTTAATGTCATGGTAATGCTTCTTTTCTTTTTCTTTTTCTTCTTTTTGTTGTTGTTGTGTGTTTGTACAATTTGTATAAATTGGTATAAATAGATAATTTACGGCTATCCCTTTTTTAAACTCTTAGTTCACATCACAGACGGCAATAATAAACCTGTAGAGTTGCAGAAGTGTATTGAGGAGTAAGAATTTGTGTCATGGCATCATGCTGTTCCGATCGACTGAACAAATGAAAAAACGCTGTCCGACAGCGGCAAATCAACTCCGAAACGTGTGCCGTCGTAAACACGAGTATTTTCGCCATTACGAAGTAAACACTTGAACGTATAAGTTGTTCTCTTTCAATCAAAACACTAAGAAAAAACTAGTTCGTTGATCGAAACATGGACATTACTGTGCAAAATTCGGTCACTCGCGATCGAAACACTGACCTAACACTGTCATCCGAGAAACAGCGGGCTATCGAACGAAGACATCATTTTTGAATTTGCACACTGCCGACCAAACCTGTTTAATAATGGTCACTTCACTTACAATTACGAATGAAAATGCAAAAATAACGTTGTATCAATGAAAAGTAACTATTTAATCTGTCGGACGCAACATCACATTTCGATCGAAACTGTAAAAAGGTACATGACCCAAATCAAAAATTCACTCACCGTTCCTTGTTGGCACCATGTTTGAAGAAGTAGGCGCAAAGCACTGTGGGTAAACATGGCCGCGCTTGTGAAAAAGACCGCGTCACAAAATCGACGTTTATCCCCAGAATCGGCAATTTTCGATCGAACGGACGGGACAAATAAAAACTTGAAATTTTAAACTTGAAATTGTTTATTACGAACGGAATCCAACGCTTTTATAATCACTGCTTTCGACTAAACACTGATTTTAGCAACAGCTTCTTTGTTTCACCACCCACAAGTCCGCAGTGAATAGTAGCAGACGAACGTTTTCGTCAGCATCGGAACCGGACCCAATGCGTTTCGATCAAAATAAACATATGTTTATTTCAATTATTCAGTTTACAAATAGTTATGAGCCATTTTCCAAGCATTAAAAAGCTTTGACTATGTCCTGTCAAGGGAGCAAAAGGGGAAAAATTTCCTAAAGAAGAAAGATGCAAACAAAAAAGACAACTGAAGCGGTGCACCCGAAATGTCCACCCTTCCTTGCCGATTTTCGGCCCGACTTGGGGTAAATTTTCATATTTTACTAACTCAAAACTGACTTTGGGAGTCAAGTTTATCTTTATTATCTCTTTGATGCATACTCTTTCAGATAAATTAGGTTTGTTCAGAGAAAACTTAAGCCTGAAGAAGCATTTACGACCAAAAAATGGATGGTCCTCGCCGAGCACCTTTTGGCACAGGCTCATTTAAAAATATATATATATATATATATATATATATATGGACGCAGCTATTCGCAGCACAGCAGTGCAAATTAATGATACGTGGATTCTTATTGGCAGCGCAGCTGTGCGAATAGTGGCCTGTGGATTCTTACTGGCACAGCAGCTCTGCGAATAGTGGTCAGTGGTTTCCTTATTCACACAGCTGTGAAAATAGTGACTCACTGTGCCGTTTTTATTTTATTTTTTATTATTGGTTGCTGCTGTTCATAGTTTATTACAATATTAGGGGTTGTGAAGTATAGTACAGAATTCGCATTGCAATTAACCTACAATCTGGGCACATTGGAGGTTTTTTTTTACCATCCTCTCTCAGTCATAGCTTTCTGTTTCAGCCAGTAGGATTTTTGCAATCTTCTGCCCCCAACCAGTCATGATATCAGGCGCACCAGTGCACTATGACTGTATGAGATCTTGTGCCGGTATATATATCGGACCATTTCACCTGATTATAGGTTTGTAACATTACAACTTGTAGAAGTTGTACAACAAAAGTGTTTACAAGCAAGAACAATTCAGCCATTGCTCGTTCATCTCATTCTTCCAGTTAGTTCCACGCATTCTTACAGTCTTACACTTAGGAAGTGGAATTAACTTGGGGATTGGGGTGGGGTGGATTCTCCTCAAAATGTTCGGAAAAAGCAGCAAGATGCGACAATGAAAAAGAAGAAGGGTGGTACTGACCTCGCACATTGTTTCATTGACATCGTCGAAGCGAAAAATGTAGGCAGTGACGAAACAGATCGCCAGGGAGAAAGCCGGTAGAGACACTGTAACCACAGCAAATGGCCAAAATGGAACACGAAGTACTATTCGATCCACTACAACAGGACCTCCATCTTTGCCCATGGTGTAATTGTTACAGGTGTAACCTCGCAGATAGTCCGAAGTTAGTTAAAACAACAAAATTATAGCCAGTGCTGTTATTCTCAACGGTTTCCCCAAAACAATCCCCTTTCCCGGAAGTGTCAGCTTGGGAATTCACCCTAATGAGAATATCTCGGTTAGTCATATACTAACCTTCGTCTGTTTACTCAGTTGATTTTATTTTTTACATGCAGTCACACACGCACACTTAATGATATATATAGAGCTATAGATTACAGAGAATTTCATTGACGAGAATTGTGTGATTAAATGATCGTTAATATACAAATATAATAGTTCAAAAATACTAAGGCTTACCAAAACCACTTTTAAGACATTTTAAGAACATTACCAAACAGAAATACGCTTGAGGTGTTACTGAGCTCCTTTGGCTGAAGTGAAACACAAACTTGGGAAGGTCGTCCGTAGTCCTGCATCACATTTCGTGTATTCGCTATTGTATTTAACCTGCACGTTCTGATTTACTCCGTCAAGATGGATATGGTAACAGCGCAACAAAGAACGGTAAACTAAGCTGCTTTTTTTAGGCTGATCACTCAGAGTCAGAGTAGACCAAAAGTTACATGTATGGTGGACGAACTCTTCTTCTTTAGTGAAAGTAGAACAGATCAAAATACTAAAAACTTAAAATCAAGCGTTTTGTTTTAAATTGTTCCACTGATTTATAAAGTTCGATTTTCTTTTCTGAGTTTTGCAAGCAAAAATTTGTAGGACTGGCTGAGCACAGTGACAAGTGCCCTATTCCTTGAATTTTGAAACCATGCTTACCTGCATCTACAAAGTTGCTTTTCTAGAACTTCTCCAGATTGATTGTTGTGTGACTTCTGCTGGGGTGGTCTGCAGCAGAGAAAGAAAGAAGCCGCATACCCTGCCTCTTTTATACATGTATCCCTTAACGCACACATCATCGGAGAAACAAGACGGAAGAGGCCACTGGGTTCAGTATTGTCAGCTGTGACACTTGCCGGTGTTTTCTAATTCTACAGCCAGCCCCGCTAGTCATGATCATATCATGTGCAAAATCATGAGTGGCCATGTTTACATCTACAAAAAAAGTATAACTCAAAAGGGCAGGATAACTGTTATTGTATTAACTATTAACTGATTTAGCCCCATCAGTTCTTTCTCCAACTGTCCAAGTGTGTTGGGGGGTGGGGGGGTGTGGGGTGCACTCACCAGATCAGCTGATATCATGATAGCATAATAATTAAAAGGCTGAACCAATATATATATATATATATATATAAAATATATATATATATATATATATATATATATATATTATAATGTGAAACAGCCTAGCAAGCATCAATATGACTATAGTATGACTATGACAGTATAACTATAAGCTACTGAGAGATAAGAGATCACATAATGGCACAGCACCCTTTTGATACGAAAGAGGGCATCATGATTCATATGTCAGGTTGACCATTATATTTATGATATATATATAACAATGGCATGGGCCAGTATGTAGTAGTAGTACTAGTAGTAGTAGCTTGTCAAAACCCTGATCATCTCACTGCTTGCATCTTTTCTACCACAGGCACATGACACACAAGCTTGCTAAATATTGCAGTATCAAATGATATGTGTGTGTGTATATGGACAGTTACCCACAGTATATATGTATACATACATGTGTGTGTGTGTACGTGTGTGTGTGTGTGTGTGGAGAGGGGGGGATGTGGGGGAGCGTGCACACACACACACACACACACACACACACACACACAACACACACACACACACACACACACACACACACACACACACACACACACACACACACACACACACACACACACACACTCATACACACACACACACATACACACACACACACACACACATACACAACACACCACACACACACACACACACACACACACACACACACACACACACACACACACACACACACACTTTTTCAGTGATCATTGTGGAAGCAATGTACTCAGTCTCAGTACAACAAAAAGAGACAGCACGTTTCCTCAGCAGTGATTGGGGCAACTATGTAAGGAATGGCCGATACTGATGTGAATCACCCATTTGTCCCCATCAGGCACACACACACATTTTACAACGATTTTCTGTGATCATTGTGGAAGTAATTTAGGACTAGATCCTATTATTAAAAAATATGTTATTATGTGACAACTAAAAACAGCCTTTTCCAGTCTAGTTTATATTGGAACATGGTGATTCCCTTTCGATGGTAGCACACGAGAGCACAGGCCTATAGAGACACAAGGCCACAAAACGGAACACACCACCGCAGTGACTCCTCAGCTGCTCACACACTGAATGGCCACTGACCATCTGGGAACTGCTGTCATTTTTTTAGCATGCTTGTACAGTCTCTCATCTTTTAATTTGAATGCTTTTAATTAATAAAATAGATAATACCCAGTTGGTTAAAAAACAAAAGTGTATTAAAACTATTACAGTATTAGTATTACATTAGCCTTGGAACTTATTATAGTAAAATACTGGAGTTGGTCAGTATTATTTTGTGCACTAGTTGCATTTAAACATTTTAAATTAATTTATTAATTTGTTGCAATATTTTATTTGGTGAGGCGCATATTCCATCTTGTTTATTGTTGAGTTGTTGATGCTGGTTTTGTTGTTTATTTTGTTTTTCTTTGTTTGTTTACAAGTTTATGTTCCTT
Organism: Alviniconcha marisindica; assembly: GCA_018857735.1. Taxonomy (NCBI): domain Eukaryota; kingdom Metazoa; phylum Mollusca; class Gastropoda; family Provannidae; genus Alviniconcha; species Alviniconcha marisindica. The sequence goes on from JABMCL010000057.1 coordinate 127,412, forward strand.
TATCATTCTGTTTTTTTTTTTTTTTTTTTTTTTTTTTTAATAATTTGTTTCCTGTTTTGGGGTGTGTTTTTCTGCAGGCCCCTGTGTGTGTGTGTTGTGTGTGGTGTGTGTGTGTGTGTGTGTGTGTGTGTGTGTGTGTGTGTGTGTGTGTTTAGAACAGTTTTTTTGTTTGTTTGTTGTTGTAGTTTTCCCTGATGTGTTTGTTTATTATCCACCAAGAATTGAGCCTGAATCCATTGTATTAGAATTTAGATTAACCACTCTGTTCTTCTGGTCAGAGCCAGTCGTAATTATTTTAACATTTAAAGCTTCATTCATAAATTATTGTTAATACTGTAATTTGTGTCAAAATTAGTTAATTCATGCTCAGTGTCTTTAACTTGTTTAAGTTTAATGCTGTACTGTGCAGATGAAAGATTTTCTGGAACTGTACAACAAGCTTGTCCACCACTGCTTTGACAAATGTGTGTCCAACTTCAATCATGCAAAGACTTCAGAGGATGAGGTAGGAAATGAAACTCATTCAGTGTCATTAGACAATCAGTGTCACAGGTCAACTGGTGTTTCACTTTCACCTCTTCATGTACTGGTAACTGGGTTAGATTTCCATAGTCTTCTTGCAGTGGATGAGTGGTATTATAATAATAATATTGCAAGAAGAATATGAAAATCTAACCCAGTACACGTTATACACATTAACATACATGTGTAAAATGTAATTGTAATACACGTATACATATATTTACTGACTGTACAATATACATTTAGTTTATATATATATATATATATATATATATATATATATATATATATATATAATATATATATATATTATAAAATACCTGTACAATTTAGGGGGCACTGTGCTGTGGCAATCCCTGGCCTGGCAGGATTTTTTTGTCTTTGGTGTTTTTGTCAATACTGACATTTCAAATGTGGGTGGATGAGGGATTGGTGAGTGGCATACCTGCTTCAGTAACTGTGATCATGTATGCTGGGAGCCTGTGTACCTTGTATGATTATCCCAATTAGTTGTGTACTTTGTATTTTATTTAAAATGACTATTGTTACCTTATATTTAAAAATTTCCTGAACTAGTCTACCTTGTGTGATTATCCTGATCACTTGTGTACTTTGTATGATTATCCTGACTACCTGTGTACCTTGTATGATTATCCTGATCACTTGTGTACCTTGTGTGATTATCCTGATCACTTGTGTACCTTGTATGATTATCCTGATCACTTGTGTACCTTGTGTGATTATCCTGATCATTTCACTTGTGTACTTTGTATGATTATCCTGATCACTTGTGTACCTTGCATTTTGCCGCCATTTATTGTGGTCACTTCTTGAGTCAGACATGTTGGTTTGGTGTTCAGTTGTGCAACACTTTCCAAAGTTAAATGATTGCATTACTTGTCCTTAGCTTGGACTAACAGAAGAAAAGAAACTGTTGTTTCTTGACTGCACATCAGTCACTCTTATAATTATATTACTGCTTCCTTTTGTTGAAGGGAGAGGAGCCACTTATGATGTGTATCGCATGTGACTAACCATTGCACATAACCTTTTTGTTCTGATTTTATTCAGATAAGATAGATACATTTTACAGCTCAGTCAATGCAGATTTTATTCCAGGATACATCATTGGACAGTATCTTTAACTTTCTGAATTAAATCAATATTTTAGCAGAATAGAAACTTTCTGATTATTTTGGTTTCTGTTTGTGTTTTATGCACTTTTTACATCTGTTTTTCAAAAAATTAAGGTGTAATAGTTTTAACAGGTATATATAATATATATATTTTGGGCGTTTATTGTGTGCTGACAAACTGTGTTCCACCCTGATATTCCTGTACTTGTTGACTGGGCGTAAAAAAACACACACTTACTTACTAAGTAACAAATAAACTGATTCACACATATATCTCTGTTGTAAAATAATTATTGTTATCCATCTATCACTTGCCAAAACAGTTTTTGAAGGCTAGTCCTGCCTTTTGTTGCAGATGAAGTGTATCAACAGCTGTGCGGACAAGTGCATCCTTTTCAACCAGCGCCACATGATGGTATTCGTGGAGCACCAGAATGCCAAGCAGAAGCTGGCAGCCAAAGCAGCGGAGTCCCAGGCTGCAGCAGCTGGTTCACAGGGCGAAGCTGCTCTACCGGCAGGGGCAGCAAATGCAGAACAAGGGGCACCACCCATTGCACCAGGGGCAACAACTCTGGTGCAAGGAGAAGGGACTGTCGCAGAGGAGGCATCACCAAAGAATGTGTGTGGACTTGTGAAGAGGCCTGTTGTGCCTCACTTTGCCCAGCTGCAGTCCGACAGAACGGGGAAGTACCGGGGACAGTCTGTTGTTCACCAGTTTTTGGAAAGTGGAACTGCTAATCTGGAGTTTGTGTGAAAATGTTATTACAATAAAGATGATGGTATCAGGATCAACATGCTGCATAAAACTAAAAGTCTGTTTTGAATCACCGACACACAGTCACACACACACACACACACACACACACTACATAAAGATTATTATATTACTTTATTTGATTCAGCGTCATTAATATTGAAAATCAAAGTCTCTCACACAAGATCAAAATAAAGTGTATTACACAAACATCAAAATGTTTCCCCTTCTGTTCAGTGATATACAATTAGGTCAAAGTATAACTCAGTCTTTAGATCTTGATGTGATGGTTATGAAGTCGGTGCCAAGCGATGACGTTCAGAGCAGTGCTTGTGCAGTCAGCAGCTGATTGCGTCAACAGCACAGTCTGTCTGCTAGACGTGATATCCCAGCTAAAATGAAACAAGAGCATTGTGAAGCATTTTGTGACAAACAGCAAAACCGAATCAATCAATCAGTCAAATAGTATTTATAGTAATGGCGCATATCCATATAGTATTAAGTAAGTACTAAGTGCCTCACATAATGTTTTTGTAGTACTTATACAAAATGCACACATCATTCAAATAATACACAATTTACATAACTACTAATAGGACACAAAAACACGCACAGCAGCCACAGGAAGATGATCTGAAGACAATGCTAGGAGTAGGATGCAATTGAAAATGGAATGGATGGTGAAAAGTTAGGACTTCAGTTTGGATTTGAAGGTGTCTAGAGGGTGCTCACATGTCTGATGTTAAAGGGAATGAGTTCCACAACTGAGCAGTAAAGTCAGAGAATGAGCGGCCACCTTCAGTTTGGGGGACAGTCATTGTGAGGTAGCACCTTCCTAAGAGGTGAGAGGTCATGATGGGCGGTGTAGCTGGGTATTTTGGGTGGGTGTTTCTGTCATTGTGGAAGCGATTTACTATGTACAACAAAAACCGGTGGCGATGGGGATGTGGGGGCAGTGAGCGAGGAATCACTCCTGGTGTTCTGTTGTTTTAGGCTTGTTCTCATGTAGTAGAGTCAGAATATAGCCTTGCGTGTTTTGCCTGCTGCCATGCATTGTTTCTTTTTCAATGATAGCCTAATTTCCGGCTTCCTGTTTCAATCCGTTCCAGTTGATTCGCCCGAATTCTCTTCCAACATAAAATATTGTCTGCAGTAATCAAAGGGTATCAGACTTTTGCATGTGGTTTGATGGAGTTTGCCCTGACTATGACCTTCATGTTGATTGGGCCTCAAAAATTTACACTCACCGCGGAAGTCGTATCACGCCGACGAAATAAAGTTCATCAAATTAGAAGCAAGGTCTGATTCAGTAGCCTACTCAGAAAACACGTCATTTTTGATGTTTGAAGAGAAGTGTGAAAGACTGAAGTGAAATGAAGGAGGAAGGCGGAAGTGGTGAAGACATTTTCCCGGCACTGAGCTCGGCAGCTAGCACTAGTAGCAGGCGATGGAAACTCGTGCTGGATGGCACGGATTTCCCAGTTAGCGAACCTTAATTTCTGCGTACAACTGAAACAGCACATTGCTATACCAACCGTTGTACTCCGTGTGTTGCACGATCTCCTCCACCATGCACACCCCATAGCCCGCCTCTGTGTCGATCCTGTCACTCACGAAGCAGGCAGGGTGGTACTCTTCGGACGCTACGTCGGCCGCCCCTGAAAGCGGTGCAAAGTGTATAATATAACTATTACGTCATGTGATTGGCGGTTTCGCCAGGCAGCTGGTCACCCGAGCTGCCTGAACGATCGGAACGTCATTAATAGTTGGTAACTCTGCCTGAACGATCGGAACGTCATTAATAGTTGGTAACTCCCTTGCCTGAACGATCGGAACGTCATTAATAGTTGGTAACTCTGCCTGAACGATCGGAACGTCATTAATAGTTGGTAACTCTGCCTGAACGATCGGAACGTCATTAATAGTTGGTAACTCTGCCTGAACGATCGGAACGTCATTAATAGTTGGTAACTCTGCCTGAACGATCGGAACGTCATTAATAGTTGGTAACTCTGCCTGAACGATCGGAACGTCATTAATAGTTGGTAACTCTGCCTGAACGATCGGAACGTCATTAATAGTTGGTAACTCTGCCTGAACGATCGGAACGTCATTAATAGTTGGTAACTCTGCCTGAACGATCGGAACGTCATTAATAGTTGGTAACTCTGCCTGAACGATCAGAACGTCATTAATAGTTGGTAACTCTGCCTGAACGATCAGAACGTCATTAATAGTTGGTAACTCTGCCTGAACGATCAGAACGTCATTAATAGTTGGTAACTCTGCCTGAACGATCAGAACGTCATTAATAGTGGTAACTGGGGGTTTAGTCTTAGTGCCGAAGAGCGGCTGCCCTGTACAGCCGGCACAAGCCTTCAGAACTCGGCGCACCTTCAGTGATGACGAGATATATCTGCTACAGTCAAATGAGGCAAATCATTTTCATTTGAACTCGGGAGTCAGCCTCAGTTTATCTGGCAGTCAACACCAAATATATCACATGGCGGTCGTATCGTACACTCCACCAGTCAGCACTATATCACATGGAGGTCATATCAGTCAACACACTGTCACATGACGGTCGTATCAGTCAACACACTGTCACATGACGGTCATATCAGTCAACACACTATATCACATGGCGGTCATATCAGTCAACACACTATATCACATGGAGGTCATATCAGTCAACACACTGTCACATGGCGGTCATATCAGTCAACACACTGTCACATGGCGGTCATATCAGTCAACACACTATATCACATGGAGGTCATATCAGTCAACACACTGTCACATGGCGGTCATATCAGTCAACACACTGTCACAAGGCGGTCGTATCAGTCAACACACTATATCACATGGAGGTCATATCAGTCAACACACTGTCACATGGCGGTCATATCAGTCAACACACTATATCACATGGAGGTCATATCAGTCAACACACTGTCACATGGCGGTCATATCAGTCAACACACTGTCACATGGAGGTCGTATCAGTCAACACACTATATCACATGGAGGTCATATCAGTCAACACACTGTCACATGGCGGTCATATCAGTCAACACACTATATCACATGGAGGTCATATCAGTCAACACACTGTCACATGGCGGTCATATCAGTCAACACACTGTCACATGGAGGTCATATCAGTCAACACACTGTCACATGGCGGTCATATCAGTCAACACACTGTCACATGGCGGTCATATCAGTCAACACACTATATCACATGGCGGTCATATCAGTCAACACACTGTCACATGGCGGTCGTATCAGTCAACACACTGTCACATGGCGGTCGTATCAGTCAACACACTGTCACATGGCGGTCATATCAGTCAACACACTATATCACATGGCGGTCATATCAGTCAACACACTGTCACATGGCGGTCATATCAGTCAACACACTGTCACATGGCGGTCATATCAGTCAACACACTGTCACATGGCGGTCGTATCAGTCAACACACTGTCACATGGCGGTCATATCAGTCAACACACTGTCACATGGCGGTCGTATCAGTCAACACACTGTCACATGGCGGTCATATCAGTCAACACACTGTCACATGGAGGTCATATCAGTCAACACACTGTCACATGGCGGTCATATCAGTCAACACACTGTCACATGGCGGTCATATCAGTCAACACACTGTCACATGGCGGTCGTATCAGTCAACACACTGTCACATGGCGGTCGTATCAGTCAACACACTGTCACATGGCGGTCATATCAGTCAACACACTGTCACATGGCGGTCGTATCAGTCAACACACTGTCACATGGCGGTCATATCAGTCAACACACTGTCACATGGAGGTCATATCAGTCAACACACTGTCACATGGCGGTCATATCAGTCAACACACTGTCACATGGCGGTCGTATCAATCAACACACTATATCACATGACGGTCATATCAATCAACACACTGTCACATGACGGTCGTATCAGTCAACACACTGTCACATGGCGTCATATCAGTCAACACACTGTCACATGGCGGTCGTATCAATCAACACACTATATCACATGACGGTCATATCAATCAACACACTGTCACATGACGGTCGTATCAGTCAACACACTGTCACATGGCGTCATATCAGTCAACACACTGTCACATGACGGTCATATCAGTCAACACACTGTCACATGGCGCTCATACCGCACACTCCGACAAGCCAACACACTGTCACATGACGGTCGTATCAGTCAACACACTGTCACATGACGGTCGTATCAGTCAACACACTGTCACATGACGGTCGTATCAGTCAACACACTGTCACATGACGGTCGTATCAGTCAACACACTGTCACATGACGGTCATATCAGTCAACACACTGTCACATGGCGGTCACATCAGTCAACACACTGTCACATGGCAGTCACATCAGTCAACACACTGTCACATGGCGGTCATATCAGTCAACACACTGTCACATGACGGTCACATCAGTCAACACACTGTCACATGGCGGTCACATCAGTCAACACACTGTCACATGGCGGTCATATCAGTCAACACATTATATCACATGGCGGTCATATCAGTCAACACATTGTCACATGGCGGTCACATCATCAACACACTGTCACATGGCGGTCATATCAGTCAACACACCGTCGGATCATGCATTCCGCCATTCAACACAGTGTCACATTTGTCAAGTTTGTAGTCTGTGTATGGATCATGGTGTTACCGTAGAAGAAGCAGTCGTTGTCTTTGTTGCAGGGTACGTCACGCCTGCACTGATGCTCGTAACACAAAGTGCGTCCTTCTGGATCTGCACAGTCCACCGACAGGTCGCACCTTTTCTGCTACAGGAGAGGAACACACACACATACACACATACACACACACACCAACACACACACACACACACACACACACACACACACACACACGCAAGCGCGCGTACACGGTAGTTCAGATATGTCAACCTTCAAAATTTGATTATGAGTCGTATTTTACACACGTATTCCTCTCTCTCTCTCTCTCTCTCTCTCTCTCTCTCTCTCTCTCTCTCTCTCTCTCTCTCTCTCTCTCTCTCATGGGCGAGGGCTGGATGTAAAAAGACCTCAAGTCTTCCCCACTACCTTCGTAAAATAAAGTTCATTCATTCATTCATTCATCATTCTTCTCTCTCTCTCTCTCTCTCTCTCTCTCTCTCTCTCTCTCTCTCTCTCTCTCTCTCACACACACACACACACACACACACACACACACACACACACACACACACACACACACACACATCTCACACACACTCAAAGAGAAAGATATTCCTCCAGACAGAAGCCACCGGTTTAGTGTGTTGCTATATCCAAAACAACGATGGGTTCAGATATTTCAGTTTTGAAACCCAAGCCGCCACAATGGGCTAGTAGTTTAAAGGTGACTTTCCGCAAGCAGCATCTCTGTACATTCTGTCATGGTAACATCGAAGTGATTCTTTGCCAGCAGTGTCCGAGACAAAAGCTATGCAGTGCAAAGCACAGCATTCGTTCACAAATCTCAACCTTGAGGCCCTGATCATAGTCATATTTTGGGTGATTTTATTTCTGAGGCTCCGTAGGTGTGTTCAGCCCCTCCACCCATGCCCTCCTCCCTCGCCCCCCACCCCCTCCCACCCCCACCCCCATCCGCCTCTTTTCGCAAGCGTTCCGTCTGGCCGCCATGTTGTAGGCTGTTGTGTTGGCCGGTGGACTGCACTATGATTACAGTCGGATTCACAGTTCACACTGCTGTAGTTTATCTCCCTTAACTGCAGCAGATAACTGTCGCGGTCAGCACTGAACGCCACTACTACAGGCTTTGCCCAACAGAATTGCACATTGCGTTATAGGACAGAGCTATTATTCAGTTTGTGAAGCAGACATGGCGGCCACTCTTCGGGCTTTTCGCGCAAAATATTAAGTTTGGCTGAAGTGCTGGCGGGACGCCAAGGCAGCCCGGAACCCTTGCTGACGTACCGAGGCCGCTGGACCGGCCAGCAAGGTCACCGTCATCAACAACACGAACGCTGCGGTCAGTCCTCCCATTGCTTCAATTTGTCATGCGTTGTGCAGTCTTCTCGGTGGTCTTGTGTCTCTCTTCTCTGTGGTCTTGTGTCTCTCTTCTCTGTGGTCTTGTGTCTCTTCTCTGTGGTCTTGTGTCTCTTCCCTGTGGTCTTGTGTCTCTCTTCTCTGTGGTCTTGTGTCTCTTCTCTGTGGTCTTGTGTCTCTCTTCTCTGTGGTCTTGTGTCTCTTCTCTGTGGTCTTGTGTCTCTCTTCTCTGTGGTCTTGTGTCTCTTCTCTGTGGTCTTGTGTCTCTCTTCTCTGTGGTCTTGTGTCTCTTCTCTGTGGTCTTGTGTCTCTCTTCTCTGTGGTCTTGTGTCTCTTCTCTGTGGTCTTGTGTCTCTCTTCTCTGTGGCCTTGTCTCTCTTCTCTGTCCTCTCTCCCTCACTACTATCCGTTCCGGGCCACTAAAGGTGATGCGGCTGACAACTTACTCGGAGGTTCGTCGTTCCGGCCTTTATACTGACCGGCCATGGCAGTCCTCGTTACGCAGGACTGTCCTATCGTTCCCACATCAACACGCCTCCTGGCAGGTCCCGCAAAACAGCTGTTCGCCAGTGGCCAGATATGAATCAGGGGAGACACTATAAGTAGAAAAGTGGCCGAGAGGAGAGAGGCGGAGTTGTAAGGTCCGTTGGTCGGTAATGAGAAGTTGCATATCACTCACCTGGCTGGAAACTTATGAAGCTGGCTGAACCGGGGAGACCGTTTTGATGTTGTCAGTTCTTGTTTTCACTGTAGGCAAAGCGTGCCAGTCTGCTTTGTGAGCTAGCTCAGTGGTGACGAGACTAGTGCACAGGCATTTGACGGCACTGGAGTCTCGGCACAGGACGCCGTTACTTCTGCCTCGGCGTAGCTAGCCGGCCACGTGCAACCCGTTGGCAGAACAACACGAGACACAGACTTGGAATCGAGAGGCAAAAGAGGGTAGAGTTGGGAAGGGGGGTGGGGGGCAAGGGTGAGGAGAGAAAGGGGCGTGACAGCAAGGGAAGGAGGGGGGGGGGGGGGGGTAGATAGAGATGGGTGGCACAGACGGAAGAAGAGTGGGGGTAGACAGAGAGGGAAGAAGAGTGGGGGTAGACAGAGAGTTAAGAAGAGTGGGGGTAGACAGAGAGAGAAGAAGAGTGGGGGTAGACAGAGAGGAAGAAGAGTGGGGGTAGACAGAGAGGGAAGAAGAATGGGGGTAGACAGAAAGTGGTGACAGAGAGGGAAGAAGAATGGGGGGGAGGGGGGTAGAGAGGGGTGACATAGAGGGATGGAGAATGGAGGGGTAGACAGAGATGGGTGACAGGGAAGGAGAGTGGGGGTAGACAGAGAGGGGTGACAGAAAGAGAAGGAGAGTGGGGGTAGACGAGAGGGGTGACAGGGAAGGAGAGTGGTGGGGTAGACAGAGAGGGGTGACAAGGGAAGACAGAGAGGGGTGACAGGAAGAGAGTGGGGGTAGACAGAGAGGGGTGACAGGGAAGGAGAGTGGTGGGGTAGACAGAGAGGGGTGACAGGGAAGGAGAGTGGTGGGGTAGACGGAGAGGGGTGACAGGGAAGGAGAGTGGGGGTAGACAGAGAGGGGAGGAGAGAGCTGGAGGGGGGTAGATAGTGGTGACAGAGAGGGAAGGTGAGAGTGTACGAGAAGAGGAAGAAAGAGGAATACGTGACAGAGAGGACAGGAGAGAGTCATGGGTAGAGGGGTGATAGGGAAGGAGAGAGTGTGTGCTAAGAGGGAGAGGGGGGGTAGACTGTGCGGGAAGAGGGAGAGAGAGGGGTGACAGAGATGGAAGGAGAGTGTGTGGGAAGAGAGGGAGACATGGGGGACAGAGAGTGAGGGTGACAGAGGGCTAGCAGAGAGGGAGGGAGACAGAGGGGTGACGGAGAGGGAGGGAGACAGAGGGGTGACAGAGAGGGAGGGAGACAGAGGGGTGACCGGGAGGGAGACAGAGGGGTGACCGGGAGGGAGACAGAGGGGTGACCGGGAGGGAGGAAGAGGGCCGACAGAGGAGGGAGACAGAGGGGTGACAGAGGGAGGGAGACAGAGGGGTGACCGGGAGGGAGGAAGAGGGGTGACCGGGAGGAAGGGAGAAAGAGGGATGACAGAGAGAGAGGGAGAGAGACTTAAAAATGGGGTCAGTACTTAATTATGGGGAGACGGAGAAAGATTGGTGGCAGGGAGGGAGCCGAACACAAAATCCAAGCATCAGCAGGCGTGACTGTGGAAGTTACAAGAGCCTGTGGTGGCTGTGGGGTGGGGGTGGGGGGGGGGGGGAGAAGGCGTGGACACCATAATTTTACGATGTTTCGATGGTCAAGCGATTGTCATTCGGCATGTCCCGCCTGCCGCTCATTTTGAGGGGCCATCTGTTACACCCTGTATCACAAACACTGTTTACCTGAACCACTATAAAGAGAGGCCATCTGTTACACCCTGTATCACAAACACTGTTTACCTGAACCACTATAAAGAGGGGCCATCTGTTACACTCTGTATCACGAACACTTTTTACCTGAACCACTATAAAGAGGGGCCATCTGTTACACCCTGTATCACAAACACTTTACCTGAACCAGTATAAAGAGGGGCCATCTGTTACACCCTGTATCACAAACACAGTTTACCTGAACCACTATAAAGAGGGGCCATCTGTTACACCCTGTATCACAAACACAGTTTACCTGAACCACTATAAAGCAGCAGTCAGTTCACGACACCCACACGCACGTCTTTTTCTGTCAATACAAATTTGTGATTTTGCTGAGCACTGAGGCACAGTGAACGGTTAACTGAAAATGTTGATGTCCTAATGTTATTCTGTGATTTTATTCCTTACTTGTCAGTTAGTATCTCCTCCTTGTTACTTTGCCGGTGGGCACTGATGAGCTAAGTCACTGTTTTTAATCGTTATTTGTCAGCTGCTATCCGCCTCAACGTCGGCACATGGAACATAGAAAAGAGAGATCATTTTTATTTTGCCTTTTTATGAGTTTTTTTAAACATACTTTTTACTTTGTTCATTTTGAATACGAAACAAGTAAAGCGAACAGTAGCATGCATTTTGCTTAATGCTTTAGCAGTAATCGTTTGCGTTTGCAATGCAACATGATTCTCGTAGCGCCTGCATGTGTATACATGCATGTACATACTTCCACCCTACTTTGGGGACGTCGGTAATGACAGGGCGGTAAAGAGAGTGATTGTGGGACGTCAGTAATGACAGTAATGACAGTATAATGACATGGCGGTAAAGAGAGTGATTGTGAGACGTCAGTAATGACAGTAATGACGGGGCGGTGGAGAGGGTGATTGTGGGACGTCAGTAATGACAGGGCGGTAGAGAGGGTGATTGTGGGACGCCAGTAATGACAGGGCGGTAGAGAGGGTGATTGTGGGACGTCAGTAATGACAGTAATGACAGGGCGGTAGAGAGGGTGATTGTGGGACGCCAGTAATGACAGTAATGACAGGGCGGTAAAGAGGGTGATTGTGGGACGCCAGTAATGACAGGGCGGTAGAGAGGGTGATTGTGGGACGTCAGTAATGACAGGGCGGTAGAGAGGGTGATTATGGGACGTCAGTAATGACAGTAATGACAGGGCGGTAGAGAGGGTGATTGTGGGACGTCAGTAATGACAGTAATGACAGGGCGGTAGAGAGGGTGATTGTGGGACGTCAGTAATGACAGTAATGACAGGGCGGTAGAGAGGGTGATTGTGGGACGCCAGTAATGACAGGGCGGTAGAGAGGGTGATTGTGGGACGTCAGTAATGACAGTAATGACAGGGCGGTAGAGAGGGTGATTGTGGGACGCCAGTAATGACAGTAATGACAGTATTGACGGGGCGGTAGAGAGGGTGATTGTGGGACGTCAGTAATGACAGGGCGGTAGAGAGGGTGATTGTGGGACGTCAGTAGTGACAGGGCGGTAGAGAGGGTGATTGTGGGACGTCATTAATGACAGGGCGGTAGAGAGGGTGATTGTGGGACGTCAGTAATGACAGTAATGACGGGGCGGTGGAGAGGGTGATTGTGGGACGCCAGTAATGACAGGGCGGTAGAGAGGGTGATTGTGGGACGTCAGTAATGACAGTAATGACAGTATAATGACAGGGCGGTAGAGAGGGTGATTGTGGGACGCCAGTAATGACAGTAATGACAGGGCGGTAGAGAGGGTGATTGTGGGACGCCAGTAATGACAGGGCGGTAGAGAGGGTGATTGTGGGACGTCAGTAATGACAGTAATGACAGGGCGGTAGAGAGGGTGATTGTGGGACGCCAGTAATGACAGGGCGGTAGAGAGGGTGATTGTGGGACGTCAGTAATGACAGTAATGACAGGGCGGTAGAGAGGGTGATTGTGGGACGCCAGTAATGACAGTAATGACAGGGCGGTAGAGAGGGTGATTGTGGGACGTCAGTAATGACAGTAATGACAGTAATGACGGGGCGGTAGAGAGGGTGATTGTGGGACGCCAGTAATGACAGTAATGACAGGGCGGTAGAGAGGGTGATTGTGGGACGTCAGTAATGACAGTAATGACGGTAGAGAGCAGTGACTGTGGGACGTCAGTAATGACAGTAATGGCGGTAGAGAGCAGTGAGTGTAACTTTCATTATTCTTGTGCTTGCTCATTATTCTTAAACCCACATTTTCCGATACACTGGGTTTCCGCGGCAAAACACACACACACACACACACACACAACCACACACACACACACACACACACACACACACACGGAATTTAAATGTGCTGTCTAACAAAATAGAAAGAACAAAAACCAGGGACTCCAGTGGAAATGACAACTTTACAGCTACGTTAATTTTTCCACGAATAACCGGAACAAATGGTTGTCCGCATCAACAACAACAACAAAATGCAATTTAAATGTGTTGACTAGCAAAACAGAAACAACAACAACACAAATGAAACTGACACGGCTTTACAGCTAAATTAATATGTCTCCGTGAATGAACCGAGGCAAATGGTTGTCCGCAACAACAAAACGTCGAAAGAAAAAAATCATCTTCTACACGACATTAATACAATTCATATCTTAGTCAAGGAAACCGAGAGACCAAGCCAGTCTGTTGAGACTTCATCTCACCAATCAACGCGGTGAAACCCTGTGTCTACCTGACGTATTGTGGGTTAAACGTTGTCCTTAATCGGATTACAGGATTTTCTTGCTAATCTTCCATCGTGTGCAGTGTGCACCTACTTAAGTAACGCGCTTTTAACGTTCAGTAAACCGACTACGTCATATCAGGGCAAGCCCTTCTTCAAAGCGGTGCGAAATATTTCTCATACACTACTGTGACAAACGAGGGATCTGCTCCACTTACTAACACTCTCATTCCAGCAGCCCACCGCTTCTTCCCGTCTTAAAGCGTGCCTTGTGCCAGAAGTCAGCGTGCTGACCCAAAGGTAAGTAACTCTATTCCATGCCATTGATTCGTATTTAAACTGCGCAGCTCCTTCGTTCCGTTACTTTAACGGCCCTCTGCCATCGTATGTGTCCGGCTGTCTGTCCCTTCACTGATCTTCCACATCTTTCCTGCTTCCTTTCAGAAACTCACCGCCTTCCCAGGTAATTAGTGATGTAGCTGTGCGTGCGTACTGAGCAACGACAATCGTGTGTTTCTAGAGTGAAGCATAGCTGACTTATTTCCATGTATTTACCACTGTACGTGTTTGGAAATGTTGGCTTTTGTTATATGTATACGTAGTAGGTCTACTTGCTCAATGTATTCAGTGCGTGTGTGTGTGTGTGTGTGTGTGTGTGTGTGTGTGTGTGTGTGTGTGTGTGTGTGTGTGTGTTTGTGTGTGTTGTTGTTGTTGTTGTTGTTTTGTACTGTGGTAATTCACAGCATTCGTCCTTTATGATTGTTTGTTTGTTTTGTTTTGTTTTTTGACAGTGATATTCAGTGTTGTCAACGTCTTAACGAATAACTATTTTCGTGTGGAGTATACTACGTCACTGAAATATTAGAATTTTGAAATCATCTACCTTTAAAAAAAAAAAAATTACGGCAGTTCCTGTATAAACAACTGTTCTGTCAGATTCAGTTAAAATTTCGGTAACCTTGTGTCCTTGGTATAAATCGTTCTTCAGTGGAAATCAATGTTCCTGTGGCACCACAGGTGCTGACCATAGAGAAATGACGGCGGTGGACACCACTATGTCGCGTGTCCCTTCGAAGTTGTCTAGGAATTAAGAGGTCGCTGAGTTCTTTAGGGAATAATCTCAATGCTTTGTGGGTCAGTGGTCGAGACTTTTCAACACCTCGGTTTGACCTAATCGTTATACGACAGATGAAATAGTTCTTGCAAATTTGTATATATATATATATATATATATATATATATATATATATATATATATATATATATATATATATGCAAAAGATTTTTATATTATTTTGAGTGTATAATTTATGTCTCTGCCTCTTCTTGCGATCAGAACTGTGTCCGACCATCTCTCTCTCTCTCTCTCTCTCTCTCTCTCCTCTCTCTCTCTCTCTCTCTTCTCTCTCTGAGAGTATGTGCGTGCTTGCTAACTGCAGTTTTCATTTCCAAGTGCCACCTTTTAAAGTTAGCTGCTTCTTCCAGCGTGACAGTCGGCCAGCCCACTCCTCCCATCCTGACTGTGACAATGGTTCATCATGGCATGCCTCTTTGGGGGCTGACGTTGTGTTCTGTCTGACTGGGGCTGACGTTGTGTTCTGCCTGTTTGGGGCTGACGTTGTCTTCTGTCTGACTGGGGCTGACGTTGTGTTCTGCCTGTTTGGGGCTGACGTTGTGTTCTGTCTGACGGGCTGACGTTGTGTTCTGCCTGTTTGGGTCTGACGTTGTGTTCTGTCTGACTGGGGCTGACGTTGTGTTCTGCCTGTTTGGGTCTGACGTTGTATTCTGTCTGACTGGGGCTGACGTTGTGTTCTGCCTGTTTGGGTCTAACGTTGTGTTCTGTCTGACTGGGGCTGACGTTGTGTTCTGTCTGACGGGCTGACGTTGTGTTCTGCCTGTTTGGGGCTGACGTTGTGTTCTGTCTGACTGGGGCTGACGTTGTGTTCTGCCTGTTTGGGTCTGACGTTGTGTTCTGTCTGACTGGGGCTGACGTGTTCAGTCTGACTGGGACTGACGTTGTGTTCTGTCTGTTTGGGGCTAACGTTGTGTTCTAACGATGTGTTCTGTCTGACTGTGGCTGACGTTGTGTTCTGCCTGTTTGGGGCTGACGTTGTGTTCTGACGCTGTTCTGACAGGTCCACCTGCCTGCTCGGACTGCCCCTGGCTATGAGATTCCGAATGAGTGACTGATGTAGCCTTTTATTGTGCGTTTTGAATATCCACCGGAGTGGTGTGCTTTGAGCGCTGTTTGCTTGTTACACTGATGGTGCCACGTCAAACTGTTGCCGTCTCGGCGCACGTTCTTTGAACACCATACATCCATGTACAAGTTTCGAAACCACATACGTATGGTGCATGTGTGTTCAGTTGTAACCTGCCACATTTACTTTTGGCAGAATGACTGGTACTGTGGTAACACGGGGGTGGAACGGACAGCGAAGTAGGTCAGCACAGAAAGTTGACCCTGGAGAAATAAATTATCCCGCCGCTCCTGTCGGGACTTGAAACCGTGACCTTTCGATTACGAGTCCGTCGCTCTGCCACTCAGCCATCCCAGCTTCTCTCTCTCTCTCTCTCTCTCTCTCTCTCTCTCTCTCTCTCTCTCTCTCTCTCTCTCTCTCTCTCTCAGTTTCTTGTTTTTATTGGTCTTATTCTTGTGGTAGTGTTGAAGAGGATGATAACGGTGGTAACGATGCTTGCTTGCTGGGTCTTAACGCCAAGGTTCACTGGCGTGACGATGACTGTGCGATTACTGCCGTCTTTTAGAAATGTCGTTTGACATCCCTGTTTTCATTTAGAATCACCAAATTCATCCAGCCGTAAGCAAGCCTGGTCGCTAGAGCCACGTCGCTGTCGACACGACCTGATCACTGATAAGCTTCAGTGTCGGTGGACAGGAGCCGGTCGCTGGCTGCCACGGAACCCAAACAGACGCGACAGGCCCGCAATGGCGGCGGCCACGCTGAAGAAAACGGACATGCGCTACAAGCTGCGGCCCGACCCCAAGGAGCTGGCGGCGCAGTACCGACTGTCCGCGCATCCCGGGAAACGCAACGTCAGCCTCGTCAAACGCGCCAGGACCCGCAAGAGTAAAGGTGCCAGCAGCACCGCCAGCCACAGCACAGAGCGCGACGAGCACGAGCACACGACTCGCTCTCCACCCGACCTCCAACCGCAGGTAGACGACCACGTCACACCAGCCGCCGCCATGTATTTGCAGACGAGATCCTGGGGTAAAATGGATGAAAACGACGAAGACTTCCACTTCGACGGTAAGATGATCTCTCTCTCTCTCTCTCTCTCTCTCTCTCTCTCTCTCTCTCTCTCTCTCTCTCTCTCTCTCTCTCTCAATGATAATAGTTATAACTCTTACATATAGCGCTATACCCCGTAAACATTTACCAGCTCGCGGCGCTGTACATTATTGACAACAACAACAAAACCGTGGCAATCAGCGAGAACAAGAAAAGGAATCGCTTTCCGTGTGTGCTGGATATCTTCAGTTGTGCCTACACGTAGTAGGGCGCTAGGCCTACATGATTACAGCCCCAGCGTCATGCCAAAGGACTGGCTGGCTGCCTTCGCGGTGAGGGCGCGAGTTGCATGCTGCACATCCGGGTATTAACAGAATAAAGGGGCTTGCAAGGAGTTATGTCTGGTGGCCTGGGATGGACAGTTATCTGGAGAACCTGGTCCGTGAGTGCACCACCTGTCCAGAACACCAGCATGCCCTGTTGCTGCGCCGCTACATCCGTGGGAGTTTCCAGACGGTCCGTGGAAGCGAACTCATGTGGACTATGCTGGCCCCTTCAAAGGTGAAATGCTTTTGGGGGTCGTCGACGCCTTTTCCAAATGGTTTGAAGTTGCCATCATGAAGCAGACGACGTCAACAGCGACCATTCGGAATTTGAGAGAAATCTTTGCGCAGCATGGACTTCCGGACATGCTGGTGTCTGATAATGGCACAAACTTCACATCAGAGCAGTTAGCTGAGTTCCTGATGGCATCATTCACGTGAAGACAGCCCCGTATCACCCTTCGAGCAATGGGCTGGCAGAAAGGGCTATGCAGACAGTGAAAGAAGGCATCACTGAAACTCCCGGAGACTGCATCCACACAAAATTGCACCGTTTCCTGTTGCAGTACAGGATAACTCCATAGTCAACAACGGGAAGAGTCCAGCAGAGCTGCTGAATCAGTGGAGATTGAAGACCTAACTGGACTTGTCGCACTCAAATCTGCAAGGCAAAGTCCAGAAGCAGCAGTCACAGATGAAGATGAATCATGACAAAAAGGCGGATGGAAGAACAATCGCAGTTGGTGATACGGTGAACGTCAAGAACTTTAGCCATGGTCCGAAGTGGATGCCAGGCGTTGTGTTCAAAGTTACTGGTCCAGTGTCCTGTGAAGTACTTTTGTCTGATGAACGTGTGGTCAGACGCCATGTTGACCACATTCAGCGACGTCACACCGATCGACCCAAAGAAGCGGAGAGACAACTTCCACCTTCAGTGCCAGAGGCGACCCACCTACCTGATGATTCACAGGGAACCCTGAGTGCCCACCGGATGACGAAATCCAGCCACACCAGTCAGAGTACCCAAGAGACAACGTGAGGCAAGATGTTGTGGTTGTAACTACCAGCCAGCGCAGTTTCCGCCATCTCCAACGGAAAGTCCACCACCTGGTTCTCAGAAGGTTCTCACTCAGGAATCGAAGACCTCCAGAATATTTGAAAGAATGTGACACTGAAATAAAGTTTTTTGTGTGGCTGATAAGGTTTTCTCAGTTGCAGTTCTGTGGACTTGTTTAGTGATTTTAAATGCACAAAAATGTTTTTGGAATAATGGTTTGTTTGATTGATAAGTTTTTTTGTTTTGTTCTTTTTTTGTTTTGTTTTTTGGATTTTAGATATAAATGCGTTTTCTTTTAGTTTTTGTTTTTTATAGTTTTTTAGTTTTTTAATATATGTTTTTATATTGATTTTAGATATAAATATGTTTTATTTAAGATTAGAGGAGTGTTGCGTCTGGTCTAAGGGAGACCACTAGCGTGCTTTATTATAATTATTTCCCTTGGGAGAGAAGTAAAAATGACGTTCATGTTACAACTGTGTCATGATCTTGATAGCTACGTCGACTTGGGCCATGTCCTGGCATAAATGTCGATGGAAAAATGGCTAAAACGCAACAACCACTTATCTCTTTACTATAGGCGCGAGGTAGGTGTGGTTCATATCATTACTATAGGCGCGAGGTAGGTGTGGTCATATCATTACTATAGGCGCGAGGTAGTTGTGGTCACATCACTTTCCGCTCCCAGCTCCCAGCACGACACTGCAGTAATCACCAGACGCAGCACAGGAGGGAAACAAATGAAAGAGATCACGTCATTATCTGCCGATCGCTCGACCGGACTCCGCTTGGAAAATTACCATATCTGTAATACTGCACGTGTGTCAGCTTGACATGATCTCGCTTTCACTCTTCGTGTCACCGTTTATCACTTGCTTACAATCCAATACCATCTTATAAATTATGACTTTATTGTTGAGTGTACAATGAAAATGAACCAGAAATATAATGCTTGGTACTATGGTGTTGATTTCGTGTATTATGTTGGCTACTCATGGTGGTAATTTGGCTTAATTAAGAACTAAAACAATGAAGACATGTCAAACAATCACGAGCGTGTGTGTGTTTGTGTGTGTGTGTGTTTGTGTGTGTGTTTGCGTGTGTGTGTCTGCCTGTTGGTCAGTCTTTGCGTCTGCGTCTGTCCGTGTAAATGTACCCGGGCGTGTATGGATGTGTGTGGGTGGGTGGGTGGGATGGAGGATGTGGATGTGCGCGTGTTTGTGTATGTTCGTGTGGGAGGTGCGTCTTTGGTGGGTTGGAGGGGTGGGTGAGTGGGAGGGTGTCTCAGTCGAAAGGAAAACGTGAACACGCGTGTTGTGTGGAGCAGGTGAAGAGGAGGAAGAGGAAACCCCAGAGCCAAGAGAAGAGCCTCACTGCCAGAGAAAGTACCGGGCGGTCTGTAAGTTACTTCGATGTCGACCAATCAAACACTTCCTGCGCAGTCTCATCACAGACTATGTCGCTCTCAAGAACCAGAAACTCAGCAACGATGACATCAAAGCCTGCGTCATCGGTCTGCTGGTAAGACTTGACGACAAACTCCAATATCAGCTTTGTCTTTGGTCAGTGGCCGCCCTTTCAGCATGTTGTACCGACCTGTGTGTGTGTGTCACTGGCCGCCCTTTCAGCATGTTGTACCGACCTGTGTGTGTGTGTCACTGGCCGCCCTTTCAGCATGTTGTACCGACCTGTGTGTGTGTGTGTGTCACTGGCCGCCCTTTCAGCATGTTGTACCGACCTGTGTGTGTGTGTGTCAATTGCCGCCCTTTCAGCATGTTGTACCGACCTGTGTGTGTGTGTGTGTGTCAATTGCCGCCCTTTCAGCATGTTGTACCGACCTGTGTGTGTGTGTCACTGGCCGCCCTTTCAGCATGTTGTACCGACCTGTGTGTGTGTGTCACTGGCCGCCCTTTCAGCATGTTGTACCGACCTGTGTGTGTGTGTGTGTGTGTCAATTGCCGCCCTTTCAGCATGTTGTACCGACCTGTGTGTGTGTCACTGGCCGCCCTTTCAGCATGTTGTACCGACCTGCGTGTGTGTGTGTCACTGGCCGCCCTTTCAGCATGTTGTACCGACCTGTGTGTGTGTGTCACTGGCCGCCCTTTCAGCATGTTGTACCGACCTGTGTGTGTGTGTCACTGGCCGCCCTTTCAGCATGTTGTACCGACCTGTGTGTGTGTGTGTCAATTGCCGCCCTTTCAGCATGTTGTACCGACCTGTGTGTGTGTGTGTCACTGGCCGCCCTTTCAGCATGTTGTACTGACCTGTGTGTGTGTCAATTGCCGCCCTTTCAGCATGTTGTACCGACCTGTGTGTGTGTCAATTGCCGCCCTTTCAGCATGTTGTACCGACCTGTGTGTGTGTGGTCACTGGCCGCCCTTTCAGCATGTTGTACCGACCTGTGTGTGTGTGTCAATTGCCGCCTTTTCAGCATGTTGTACCGACCTGTGTGTGTGTCACTGGCCGCCCTTTCAGCATGTTGTACCGACCTGTGTGTGTGTGTGTGTCAATTGCCGCCCTTTCAGCATGTTGTACTGACCTGTGTGTGTGTCAATTGCCGCCCTTTCAGCATGTTGTACCGGCCTGTGTGTGTGTCTATTGCCGCCCTTTCAGCATGTTGTACCGACCTGTGTGTCTGTCACTGGCCGCCCTTTCAGCATGTTGTACCGACCTGTGTGTGTGTCACTGGCCGCCCTTTCAGCACGTTGTACTGACCTGTGTGTGTGTGTCACTGGCCGCCCTTTCAGCATGTTGTACCGACCTGTGTGTGTGTGTCACTGGCCGCCCTTTCAGCATGTTGTACCGACCTGTGTGTGTGTGTGTCAATTGCCGCCCTTTCAGCATGTTGTACCGACCTGTGTGTGTGTGTGTCACTGGCCGCCCTTTCAGCATGTTGTACTGACCTGTGTGTGTGCCAATTGCCGCCCTTTCAGCATGTTGTACCGACCTGTGTGTGTGTGTGTGTCAATTGCCGCCCTTTCAGCATGTTGTACCGACCTGTGTGTGTGTGTGTCAATTGCCGCCTTTTCAGCATGTTGTACCGACCTGTGTGTGTGTCACTGGCCGCCCTTTCAGCATGTTGTACTGACCTGTGTGTGTGTATGCGTTTCAGAGTTAGGCTTTGGTCATTGC
The DNA here is from genome assembly GCA_018857735.1 of Alviniconcha marisindica. NCBI lineage: Eukaryota > Metazoa > Mollusca > Gastropoda > Provannidae > Alviniconcha > Alviniconcha marisindica. The sequence goes on from JABMCL010000057.1 coordinate 148,790, forward strand.
CGCCCTTTCAGCATGTTGTACCGACCTGTGTGTGTGTCACTGGCCGCCCTTTCAGCATGTTGTACCGACCTGTGTGTGTGTCACTGGCCGCCCTTTCAGCATGTTGTACCGACCTGTGTGTGTGTCACTGGCCGCCCTTTCAGCATGTTGTACCGACCTGTGTGTGTGTCACTGGCCGCCCTTTCAGCATGTTGTACCGACCTGTGTGTGTGTGTCACTGGCCGCCCTTTCAGCATGTTGTACCGACCTGTGTGTGTGTGTCACTGGCCGCCCTTTCAGCATGTTGTACTGACCTGTGTGTGTGTCACTGGCCGCCCTTTCAGCATGTTGTACCGACCTGTGTGTGTGTGTCACTGGCCGCCCTTTCAGCATGTTGTACCGACCTGTGTGTGTGTCCCTGGCCGCCCTTTCAGCACGTTGTACCGACCTGTGTGTGTGTCCCTGGCCGCCCTTTCAGCACGTTGTACTGACCTGTGTGTGTGTCACTGGCCGCCCTTTCAGCATGTTGTACCGACCTGTGTGTGTGTCCCTGGCCGCCCTTTTCCACACAGTGTATGATTACCGGTGTTTGCATATTGTGCATGATCAACACTCTAGGCGCTAGTGAAACAAAGATGTTGCAGCGTTGTTTGGCAAACCGGTGAGGCCGGGGCGTGTTTGGCAAACCGGTGAGGCCGGGGCGTGTTTGGCAAACCGGTGAAGCCGGGGCGTGTTTGGCAAACCGGTGAGGCCGGGGCGTGTTTGGCAAACCGGTGAGGCCGGGGCGTGTTTGGCACCAGTGCAGTGCGTGTGGCGCTGTTGGCTAGCTGTGCTTGCTAACCAGCCGTGCGTCCCTTTGCAGCACACGGACAGCGTGGAGACGCTGTGGTTGGACAGCAACGGACTGGGGCTGCACGGCGCCTCGCGAGTCATGGACATCATGCCCCGCAAACACGAGCTGACAGAAATCGTGAGTGACCCCTCAGTGACCCCTCAGTGACCCCTGCCGGGCATCGGGCAGTGGCTGCAGCATAGAAAACCCCAAATAAAGACAACAACCAAATAACCCCAGATAAAAGCAGCAGCCAAACAACCCCAAACAAAAACGACCAAATAACCCCAAATAAAAACAACAACCAAATAACCCCAAACAAAAACAACAACTAAATAACCCGAAATAAAAACAACAACCAAATAACCCCAAACAAAAACAACAACCAAATAACCCCAAATAAAAATAAATCAGATTTTTAAATTTATTTTTTTAAACGTCACTTCAGTCGGATGTAGGCGACTAAAACCAAGATGACTGGTTACGTTCTGGAAACAAAATGAAATCTAACCACAGAATGGAGATGATCAAGAAGGCGATAAGTCGTACCACGAACAACAAGGAGTAGGCCTGGACACAGAAACAATACACAAATATATATACCATCTGTGTGCAAGGACAAAGAAACATTACACAAACATGCAGTATTACTGTGCAAGGACACAGAAACATTACAGAAATATACACCATTAGTGTGCAAGGAAACAGAAACTATACAGAATTATGTACTATTACTGTGCAAAGACACAGAAACATTACATAAATATACGCATTAGTGTACAAGGACACAGAAACATTACATACAGAAATATACACCATTAGTGTACAAGGACGCAGAAACATTACATAAATATACGCCATTAGTGTACAAGGACACAGAAACATTACATACAGAGATATACACCATTAGTGTACAAGGACACAGAAACATTACATACAGAAATATACACCATTAGTGTACAAGGACACAGAAACATTACATACAGAAATATACACCTTTAGTGCACAAGGACACAGAAACATTACATACAGAAAAATACACCATTAATGTACAAGGACACAGAAACATTACATACAGAAATATACACAATTAGTGTGCAAGGACACAGAAACATTGCATAAATATACGCCATTAGTGTACAAGGACACAGAAACATTACATACAGAAATATACACAATTAGTGTACAAGGACACAGAAACATTAAATACAGAAACATACACCATTAATGTACAAGGACACAGAAACATTACATACAGAAATATACACAATTAGTGTGCAAGGACACAGAAACATTGCATACAGAAATATACACAATTAGTGCACAAGGACACAGAAACATTACATACAAAAACATACACCATTAATGTACAAGGACAGAAACATTACACACAGAAATATACACAATTAGTGTACAAGGACACAGAAACACTACAGAAATATATACCGTTAGTGTGCAGGTTTTATATTTAGTGTGAAAGGACACAAGAACAATACCAAAATATATCCCATCAGTATCCTTCTTTTTCAATTTAGTTCTGATCAAGAGTCAGACTGATATTCTGGGGCCAAATGTTCATACCTTTTGTTTTTAATCGACTTCAGAAGAACATTATCTGGGCACGAATTTCAAACTGGATGTTTAACTTAAATGTAGGCTGTTTGGGAATATCAATACGAATGTTTTGTGTAGATAACCAGCCCTGGAAGAAAATGGTTTAAGCAGTGGTTTGATTTTACAGACAGGCAGACGGACTTAACCGTCATGACCTCATTTCGTTCGTTGTGACCTCATTTCGTTTGTTTTCAGAAACTGACGAACAACAGGCTTTGTTCAGACGGTGCTCGCACTGTATGCAATGCTTTGATGCACAACAATCACGTACGCAGACTTGATTTATCAGGTACTCTCTCTCTCTCTCTCTCTCTCTCTCTCTCTCTCTCTCTCTCTCTCTCTCTCTCTCTCTCTCTCTCTCTCTCTCTCTCTCTCTCTCTCTCTCTCTCTCTCTTGTTAATGGGTTTCACTTTTTATTCTTTTATTCATTTTCTCTGTACCTTTTTTGCTTAACTTTACCCCTCCCCTATCTGTGATTATACCCAGTCTGCATAGCATAGTATTCATAGTATTTTAAACATTTGACATACCTTCTTTTTCTATCTTTTCGGTTAATCCCCCCTGCTGTTCCCTTCGTTTCGCTTCAGTCGTTGTTTCTTTTATATATCTTATAACTGTATCATTATTATTACTGCTATTATTATCAATGTTGTGTTCTTTTATGTTCATATTATTATAATATTTCACTTTGAATGTTTGATCAGTAGTAGTAGTACTGTTGCAAATTCAGATATGTCAATCGGCATTTGTGTTAATATTTTCACCGTTGAGAACTAAAGTGTAATCTCTCTCTCTCTCTCTCTCTCTCTCTCTCTCTCTCTCTCTCTCTCTCCTCTCTCCCTCTCCTCTCTCTCTCTCTCTCCCTCCCTCCTCCCTCCCTCTCTCTCTCTCCCTCCCTCCCTCCCTCTCTCTCTCTCTCTCTCTCTCTCTCTCTCTCTCTCTCTCTCTCTCTCTCTCTCTCTCTCTCTCTCTCTCTCTCTCTCTCTCCGCCCCAACCCCCGTGATATGTTTAGTGACTCACTGTTGTGTCCTTGTAATACAGGCCTAAAAAACTGATCGGAGAGTGTGGTTTGCAGGTAATGAGTTCTGTGATGACGATGCCGAGTTGTTCAAAGAGTTTTTGGAGGTAAGCTGGATTTGCACAAGATCGTATCGTTTAAATAGTGCGTGCTTGGTCATGCAAAACATGGGTTATAACAGCCCTAGCGCATCATAAGGAATCGTGTATTTTTATTTGGGTCACGGAAGGGGTGGGGGGGGGGAAGGGTAGTCTTGCATATCCAGTG
>JABMCL010000057.1:160000-220000 GCA_018857735.1 Alviniconcha marisindica
CTAAGAGACGGGAGACACAGATACAATGCTAGTTATCTAAGAGACGGGAGACACAGATACAATGCTAGTTACCTAAGAGACGGGAGACACGGATACAATGCTAGTTACCTAAGAGACACAGATACAATGTTAGTTATCAGACGGGAGACACAGATATAATGATAGTTATCTGAGAGGGGGGACATAAATACAGTGATAGTTATCTAAGAGAGGGAGACACAGATACAATGTAGTTATCTAAGAGCGGGAGACAGATACAATGATAGTTATCTAGAGGGACAAGATACAATGCTAGTTATCTAAGAGGGGAACGATACAGGTATACTGGAGAGCACAGGCTGGTCCTGGGTTAGAGGCACACCGGGGGCACTTTATAATATATATATTACCTAAGCACGGGGTGGACTATAATATATATTTATATTAGTTATTATATAGTATAGTGAGACTATAATATATATATATAATTATATATACTAAGGGTGGGCACTTAATATAATATATCACTATAGCTACGGGGTGGACTTTATATATAAATATATTATTAAATAAAATATATTAATTTTCATTACTTACGGGGAGCTTTTAAATTATATAATATATATATATAATTATTATATATAATATATATATAATATATATAATAATATAATACTGGTGATATATAATATAAACTATAGCCTCACCCGGGGTGGCACTCTTTATATATATATAGATATACACTATAGCCTTCACCGGGGTGGCACTCTTTATATATATATAATATACACTATAGTCAGGGCACTTTAATATATATAGATAACACTATAGCCTTCACCGGGGTGGCACTCTTTATATATATATAGATATACTATAGCCTTCACGGGTGGCACTTTTATATATATATAGATATACATATAGCCTTACCCGGGGTGCACTCTTTATATATATATATATACATATAGCCTTCACCCGGGGTGGCACTCTTTATATATATATATATATATATATACTATATATTATATATAGTAGATATATATATATATATAATATAATATATAGTATTTATATATATATATACACTATAGCCTATCACCGGGGTGGCACTCTTTAATATATATATATATATATATATATATATTATATATATATATATATAATATTAATAATTATTATATATATATATATATATATATATATCACTATAGCTTCACGGTGGCATCTTTATATATATATATATATACATATATATACAGTGGCATCTTTATATATATATATACACTATAGCCTTCACCCGGGTGGCACTCTTTATATTATATATACTATAGCCTTAATGCCAGTGAGCATATGTTATATATATATATATATATATATATATATATATATATATATATATATATATATATATATATATATATATATATATATATAACACTAAGCCTTACCCGTGCACTCTTTTATATATATATTTATATATATATATATATATATATATATATATATAATATATATATATATATATATATATATATATATATATATATATATATACACTATAGCCTTCACCGGGTGGCACTCTTTATATAATAATAGACACTATAGCCTTCACCCGGGGTGGCATCTTTATATATATATAATATACACTATAGCCTTCACCCGGGGTGGCACTCTTTATAATATATATATATATATATATATATACTATATATATATATATATTATATATATATATATATATATAATATATATATATATATATATACACTATAGCTTCAACTCAGTACACTTTATACATATATATATATATATATATATATATATATATATATATATACTATATATACAGTATTATATATATATATATATATATAGTAATATATAATCACTATATATATACACTATTATACGGTGCATCTTTATATATATATATATATATACACTATAGCCTTCACGGTGACTCTTTATATATATATAGATATACACTATAGCCTCACCCGGGGTGGCACTCTTATATTAAGATATACACTATAGCCTTCACCCGGGTGGCACTCTTTAAAATATATTATAATATAATATAATATATATTCTGCATATATATATATATAAAAAATTAATATATATATATAACATATACACCTAGTCAATGTATCATCTGCTTATATCTATATAAATATATATATATATATATATACTAGGTACTCTTATATAATAGTATATATATATATATATATATATTATATATATATATATATATATATATATATATATATATATATATATATATACTATATATATATACACATAGCCTTCACCCGGGTGGCACTCTTTATATATATATATATCACTATAGCCTTCACCGGGGTGCACTCTTATATATATATATATACACTATAGCTTCACCAGTGGCACCTTTATATATATATATACACTATAGCCTTCATAAAGAGTGCCACCCCGGGTGAAGGCTATAGTGTATATATATATATATATATATACACTATAGCTTCACCCGGGGTGGCACTCTTTATATATATTATATTATAATATTATATATATATATATATATATATATATATATATATATATATATATATATATATATATATATATATATATATATATATACACTATAGCTTACCCGGGGTGGCACTCTTTATATAATATAGACACTATAGCCTTCACCCGGGGTGGCACTCTTTATATATATATATATATATATATATATATATATATATATATATATATATATATATATATATATTAATATATATATATATACACTATAACCTTCACCCGAGGCCCCGTCTGTTCAGGAAAACTGCGACCTGGAGGAGGTGAACCTGGCCTGGAACGGCTTCCACCTCCGTGGCTGCATAGCGCTGGGCGAGGCCCTGGCCCACAACAACAGTCTGACGCTGCTGGACATCACCTGCAACCGGGTGTCGGAGGTGGCTCTGGCCCAGCTGCTGAAGGGGCTGAAGCAGAACACCACGCTGGAGAAACTGGTGGTCAGTGTCGCTCACTCACTCCTTGTCTCCTGCCTTTCGGGGTGGGGCCACTGATCCGCAAGTACGTGGATAGCGGTGGTGGTGGTGGTGGTGGTGGTGGAGGAGGAGGATGGGTGTGGGAAGGATGTTTCAATAATGGCAATAGACAGATGGATCATTGGCCTTGCTGCTTAGCTGGTTGGTTTGTTGATCGGCCTAATTAATCAAGTGCCTGGCTCATTGGCGGACTGACTGGTGACTGGCAGACACACTCCGAGCATCGCTTTCCGGCACCTTCCTCCAAACTGCCAGAACTGGTTACGCCACTGAAGGGGCACTCTTTATCTCCGGGTAGCTGTCCACCGACACGGTCAGCGCCCTCCGAAAGGTTTGGGTACTGATAATAACTGTGGAAGCAGCCTATAGCGCCCAAGTACCCACGTAAACATGAGACGCATCCGCCCCGGGTTAAAAAGAAAAAAGAAGAAAAAAAGGCCGTCTCGATTCAGACGATTTTGGTTTTATTTGTGCTTGCATAAGCACCGTGATCAGTTATAAAAAAAACGTCTGGTATAATTTGAGTGGTCTGTTACAAACCTGCTACTGTTTGAGCGTCATCGATAAACTGTCCGTTAGCTGACAGTTTTTGGACCTATGGCGTAATCAACTATGGCAGTGGTTGGAGGAAGGATGTCGTGAACCAGTGCTTGGAGTTTGACTGGCTGACTGGCTGACTGGCTGACTGGCTGACTGGCTGAGCACGTGAGTAAATGAGAGACGAGGAAACGTGCGGGCCGTGATGTGACACGACTGGCTAGATCAGACCGTGACCTGCACGAGTGGCTAGATCAGACCGTGATGTGTACGAGTGGCTAGATCAGACCGTGATGTGACACGACTGGCTAGATCAGACCGTGACCTGCACGAGTGGCTAGATCAGACCGTGATCTGCACGAGTGGCTAGATCAGACCGTGATGTGTACGACTGGGTAGATCAGACCGTGATGTGACACGACTGGCTAGATCAGACCGTGATGTGACACGACTGGCTAGATCAGACCGTGATGTGACACGACTGGCTAGATCAGACCGTGATGTGACACGACTGGCTAGATCAGACCGTGATGTGACACGACTGGCTAGATCAGACCGTGATGTGTACGAGTGGCTAGATCAGACCGTGATGTGCACGAGTGGCTAGATCAGACCGTGATGTACGAGTGGCTAGATCAGACCGTGATGTGACACGACTGGCTAGATCAGACCGTGATGTGTACGAGTGGCTAGATCAGACCGTGATGTGACACGACTGGCTAGATCAGACCGTGATGTGTACGAGTGGCTAGATCAGACCGTGATCTGCACGAGTGGCTAGATCAGACCGTGATGTGTACGAGTGGCTAGATCAGACCGTGATGTGACACGACTGGCTAGATCAGACCGTGATGTGTACGAGTGGCTAGATCAGACCGTGATGTGACACGACTGGCTAGATCAGACCGTGATGTGTACGAGTGGCTAGATCAGACCGTGATGTGACACGACTGGCTAGATCAGACCGTGATGTGTACGAGTGGCTAGATCAGACCGTGATGTGACACGACTGGCTAGATCAGACCGTGATGTGACACGACTGGCTAGATCAGACCGTGATGTGACACGAGTGGCTAGATCAGACCGTGATGTGTACGAGTGGCTAGATCAGACCGTGATGTGAATCGACCGTGATGTGACGAGTGGCTAGATCAGACCGTGATGTGTACGAGTGGCTAGATCAGACCGTGACTCTGACCGATGGCTAGATCAGACCGTGATGTGTACGAGTGGCTAGATCAGACCGTGACTGCACGATGGCTAGATCAGACCGTGATGTGTACGATGGCTAGACGACGTGATGACGATGGCAGATCAGACCGTGATGTGACACGACTGGCTAGATCAGACCGTGATGTGCACGAGTGGCTAGATCAGACCGTGATCTGCACGAGTGGCTAGATCAGACCGTGATGTGTACGAGTGGCTAGATCAGACCGTGATGTGACACGACTGGCTAGATCAGACCGTGATGTGCACGACTGGCTAGATCAGACCGTGATGTGACACGACTGGCTAGATCAGACCGTGATGTGCACGACTGGCTAGATCAGACCGTGATGTGACACGAGTGGCTAGATCAGACCGTGATGTGCACGAGTGGCTAGATCAGACCGTGATTGCACGAGTGGCTAGATCAGACCGTGTATGTGACGAGTGGCTAGATCAGACCGTGATGTGACACGACTGGCTAGATCAGACCGTGATGTGTACGAGTGGCTAGATCAGACCGTGATGTGTACGAGTGGCTAGATCAGACCGTGATGTGTACGAGTGGCTAGATCAGACCGTGATGTGACGAGTGGCTAGATCAGACCGTGATGTGTCACGACTGGCTAGATCAGACCGTGATGTGACACGAGTGGCTAGATCAGACCGTGATTGCACGAGTGGCTAGATCAGACCGTGATGTGTACGACTGGCTAGATCAGACCGTTTATGTGATCACCTGGCTAGATCAGACCGTGATGTGTACGAGTGGCTAGATCAGACCGTGATTGCACGAGTGGCTAGATCAGACCGTGACCTGCACGAGTGGCTAGATCAGACCGTGACCTGCACGAGTGGCTAGATCAGACCGTGACCTGCACGAGTGGCTAGATCAGACCGTGATCTGCACGAGTATTGCAGGTCAAGAGACCGAGTAGGTGGATCAGGGAACTTTTAAGTTTTACTTCTCCGAAAGACATTGACACCTGCCTGAGCTATACGCGTCCCGGAAATCTCGCGATGTCTGGCGATTCATGCTAAATAGATATATGTGTTTAAGCTTAATGTATTTGTCAACGGTTACCGTTAGTACGGTTTGTTTGCCTATCTTGTGCAATTTTGAAACGATGCTTTTTCGGTGTTGATTTCAGTTGCCGATGAACCCTCTGTCTCCTCACGCTGCCTACAAGTTTCTGGAGTTCATTGACCAGAACGAGTCCCTGGCCTTGACCTTCGTTGACCTTGGGGTAGGACTTGTTCTGTTTACATTACTATTCAATGGAATCCCTCACGAAAGAGCACTCTGACATGAGACCACCCCTCTTAGAAAGCCACGTGACTTGTAAATACTCTTAGTAATAATTGATCGTCTCACTCACGTGATAGTAACCGAATGACGATAACCAAAATGCACCAAGTGAATGCGTTTACTTGTCTTTTTTTCCCAAAAAAAAGGTTGTTGTTTTTTCTGCAAAAGTTCGAGTCAAACACGAAAGTCTTGACTGTGAGGTGTACAAGAGAGCAAATGTCAAACAATTTACATCACAGATCAGAAGAAAGCATCCTCGTTCCGGCCATGATGATCAGTTCGAGGTGTAATGCCTACATCTGACGTAAATCGGTGTAGTTTTCCTGGACTGACCTTTGACTCCTGCCTGCTCGGACCAGACGTGGCGCGGTGGGCCTGTCCTCACGTGGTCAAGTGGGCTGGTTTCTTCCGGCCAGTGTCCGCCCAGTCTCTCGCGCATCAACTCCACGGTTGTTTATCTGGTCTTCTGATGGTCCGCTTTCTTCTTTTCTTAGGGAAGGTTTGACGTTTTGCAGGGTGTTGTTTAATTGTCGCTCGTACATATGCTGGTGACGTGTTTCATTGTTGTTGTCCGTTGCAGACCACGTGCGTGTACGAACAGTTCGAGACCTACCTAAGCGAGTTGAAGACCAGGCGAGAGATTGAAGTCATACGAGGCCCGGTCCTGCGCACTGGACTGAAGTTTGAAGACCCGTTAGCATCCGATGACAGTGACGACATTCTGGCCGACAACCCGCTGGTGGTTTTGATGGAGTTTTGTCGTCTGCAGAATCTTCGTCTCGTCGACATGTTCAATAGTTTGGACACTGACGGAAACAAGTCCCTCTCGTATGCAGAGTTCAGAGAAGGCTTACAGGCAAGTGTTCCAGCGGCCTTTTTTCTTTCTTTCTTTCTTTCTTTTTTCTTTCTTTGTCGTAGATGTTTTCCTTGGTCCCCTTTGGTATTGGGGTTGTGTGTGATGTGTGTGTGTGTGTGTGTGTGTGTGTGTGTGTGTGTGTGTGTGTGTGTGTGTGTGTGTGTGTGTGTGTGTGTGTTTGTGTGTGTATGTTGTGTGTCATGTGGTGTGTGTGGTGTGTATGTGTGTGTGTGTGTGTGTGTGTGTGTGTGTATGTTTGTGTGTGTGTCGCAATGTGTCAGTGTGTGTGTCAGTGTGTATGTGTGTGTGTGTGTGTGTGTGTGTGTGTGTGTGTGTGTGTGTGTGTGTGTGTGTTAGTGTATGTGTCTGTGTGTGCGTGTGTGTATGTGTCTGTCTGTCTTTCTGTCTGTCTGTCTGTCTGTACGTGTGTGTATGAGTGCGTGAAGGTGTGTGTGCGCGTTATGTCATTGTAAATCACTCTTCGCTCACAACTCTGTAGACACGAATGAGTGCTATACAAATTGTCAGTTTTATTGTTATTGTTGTTGACGTTGTCATTGACAGACTTTTGGGGTTGTTGTTTTTTAACCAGAGAGTGAATATTCCCATGAGTGACCAGTCTCTGGAAAAGCTCGTGACGATATTGGATCTGGATGGAGACGGCGAGATTGACTTTTCGTAAGTGTCAAGAGAACGCTATGTATTAGGACCAAACACAACGTGCGAAATTTCGGGGTAATCCCCTTATTAAGCTACAAAACGACACTTAAACAGCAGTTACACGGAGATGGAGAGCTAAGCCACTTATCTTTCTTTTATATGTTTGGATCTTGTTTTAGAACGCTAACAGTCATTCTTGTTTCAGATTTGCGTAAGTCTGTCTGTCTGTCTCTGTCTGTCTGTCTGTCTGTCTCTCTCTCTCTCTCTCTCTCTCTCTCTCTCTCTCTCTCTCTCTCTCTCTCTCTCTCTCTCTCTCTCTCTCTCTCTCTCTCTCTCTCTCTCTCCTCCTCTCTCTCTCTCTCTCTCTCTCTCTCTCTCTCTCTCTCTCCCCCCCCCTTGTTTTATTGTTAAAGTATTTGTCCAAAGCGCAGAGAGAGGTGTGCGTACCTTGTATGCACAAGCTCATCTGCGCATTGCTTATTGAAACCACGTGCTCCTGATGATGACGTTGGGCTGCTTGTTGAAACCACGTGCTCCTGATGATGACGTTGGGTTGCGTGTTGAAACACGTGCTCCTGATGATGACGTTGGGCTGCGTGTTGAAACCACGTGCTCCTGATGATGACGTTGGGCTGCGTGTTGAAACCACGTGCTCCTGATGATGACGTTGGGCTGCGTGTTGAAACCACATGCCCCTGATGATGACGTTAGGCTGCTTGTTACAGGGACATACCCCTAATGATGACGTTGGGCTGCTTGTCGAAACCACGTGCCCCTGGTGGTGACGTTGGGCTGCTTGTTGCAGGGAGCTGATTCAGGGCCAGAAGGACTACAAGGACATGGTGAAGCATGCCCTGGCGGCTGAGGGAACCATAGACACCAGCGTCATCGGCAGAATCGGCATGAAAATCAAAGAGAACTTCAACAAGCGCTTCCTAATGCGAAAATTCTGAAGAATAAAATGTTGAAAATAGTGTGGATATTCTGGAGAAATCTGTTGCTTCCCGCCATATGCAGACATTAAGAAAGAGCTACAGTGAAGCAGATCATCAACACACGTCCTAATTGACCTGTTCAATTGACCAATCAGTGAAAAAATCATCAACACACGTTCCTAACTGACCTGTTCAATTGACCAGTCAGTGAAGCAGGTCATCAACACACGTCTTAACTGACCTGTTCAATTGACCAGTCAGTGAAGCAGGTCATCAACACACGTCTTAACTGACCTGTTCAATTGACCAGTCAGTGAAGCAGGTCATCAACACACGTCTTAACTGACCTGTTCGACTGACCAATCGGAGACAATGCCATGGCGCATTTGTGTTTGAACTGACTATGTAAAAAGCGATTGACCGGTGATTGCTGGCGGGTTATCCAAACGTTCAGCCAGTCGGTGACGTGGAAGGAGAGGGAGGAGGCTGGCCCTGTCACGGGAGTTGGGTGGACCGTCCCTCTTTGTGCACACCTGGCAGCGTGACGCACTTGGTTCTCTGGCCACATGCCCACAAACTGTATTCCAGAAAACCTGGAGAAAAGACAACTTTTCTTGGCCCCGAACGTTGCAGCGATTTGCTTTCCGGCCAACTATAAATTGCTGGAAGAAGGCTGGAAATCAAAGGGTGTGAGCTGGCGGGGACGGTGACCTACTCAGTAAGTGGGGCACCAGATATGCAAAAACAAACACATTTATAAACCAGCTGTTTCAGGACATCACCAGTGTAATTGTCAGTGGCGTAAATTCCAATAGGACAATTATGGAGGTGGCGTGCAATTTGTTTTTCAAAGAACAGAACAACATAATAAAACATAAAAGATTCGGAACAGAAGAGCAGTCCGTTAAATTAGATTTCATCTCAGTAGCTTTCGGGTTACAACACAGTGCTGTCACTATCACACAGTGTTGTCATTATCACACAGTGTTGTCACTATCACACGGTGTTGTTACTATCACACGGTGTTGTCACTATCACACAGTGTTGTCACTGTCACGTTGTGTTGTCACTATCACGCAGTGTTGCTTGCAGCGCATAGCTTTACCAGTGTCCTTGTACACAGTCAGAACTGGAAGCTTTGAACTATGTCGTTGATCCGTGCGCGAGCATGTGTGTGTGTGTGTGTGTGTGTGTGTGTGTGTGTGTGTGTGTGTGTGTGTGTGTGTGTGTGTGTGTGTGAAAGATGAATATGTCAACCTAACTTAAAGCGCACAAGAATAAAACCTGGGATGTGGACTTGTCTCAGTGTTTAACGTTGTCATCTTTCTTACGTGAAGGGGAAACAACTCGTGTGAATGTTTGCGACGTTGTGGGGGGGGGGGGGGGGGCAATTCATGATGTGGAACGGAGTGTTTAGACGCGACTCGCTGTCCACACACCGACACAATGATATCTCACTGTCCACACACCCACACAATGATCTCTCACTGTCCACACACCCACACAATGATCTCTCACTGTCCAGTGTGAGATCATTGTGTCAATGTGTGGACAGAGCTATCATTGTGTGGGTGTGTGGACAGAGAGATCTTTGTGTCGGTGTGTGGACAGTGAGAGATCATTGTGTGGGTGTGTGGACAGTGAGAGATCATTGTGTCGGTGTGTGGACAGTGAGAGATCATTGTGTCGGTGTGTGGACAGTGAGAGATCATTGTGTCGGTGTGTGACAGTAGAGATCATTGTGTGTGTGTGGACAGTGAGAGATCATTGTGTGGGTGTGTGGACAGTGAGAGATCATTGTGTGGGTGTGTGGACAGTGAGAGATCATTGTGTGGGTGTGTGGACAGTGAGAGATCATTGTGTGGGTGTGTGGACAGTGAGAGATCATTGTGTCGGTGTGTGGACAGTGAGAGATCATTGTGTCGGTGTGTGGACAGCTAGATCATTGTGTCGGTGTGTGGACAGTGAGAGATCATTTTGTCGGTGTGTGGACAGTGAGAGATCATTGTGTCAATGTGTGGACAGATAGATCATTGTGTCAGTGTGTGGACAGTGAGAGATCATTGTGTCAGTGTGTGGACAGTGAGAGATCATTGTGTGGGTGTGTGGACAGTGAGAGATCATTGTGTCAATGTGTGGACAGATAGATCATTGTGTCGGTGTGTGGACAGCTAGATCATTGTATCATTGTGTGGACAGTGAGAGATCATTGTGTCAATGTGTGGACAGATAGATCATTGTGTCGGTGTGTGGAAAGCTAGATCATTGTGTCAGTGTGTGGACAGTGAGAGATCATTGTGTCAGTGTGTGGACAGTGAGATATCACTGTGTCAGTGTGTGGCCAGTGAGAGATCACTGTGTCAGTGTGTGGACAGTGAGAGATCACTGTGTCAGTGTGTGGACAGTGAGAGATCATTGTGTCAGTGTGTGGACAGTGAGAGATCACTGTGTCAGTGTGTGGACAGTGAGAGATCATTGTGTCAGTGTGTGGACAGTGAGAGATCACTGTGTCAGTGTGTAGGAAGTGAGAGATCATTGTGTCAGTGTGTGGACAGTGAGAGATCACTGTGTCAGTGTGTAGGAAGTGAGAGATCACTGTGTCAGTGTGTGGACAGTGAGAGATCATGTGTCAGTGTGTAGGAAGTGAGAGATCACTGTGTCAGTGTGTGGACAGTGAGAGATCATGTGTCAGTGTGTAGGAAGTGAGAGATCACTGTGTCAGTGTGTGGACAGTGAGAGATCATGTGTCAGTGTGTAGGAAGTGAGAGATCACTGTGTCAGTGTGTGGACAGTGAGAGATCATTGTGTCAGTGTGTAGGAAGTGAGAGATCACTGTGTCAGTGTGTGGACAGTGAGAGATCACTGTGTCAGTGTGTAGGAAGTGAGAGATCACTGTGTCAGTGTGTGGACAGTGAGAGATCACTGTGTCAGTGTGTAGGAAGTGAGAGATCACTGTGTCAGTGTGTAGGAAGTGAGAGATCATTGTGTCAGTGTGTAGGAAGTGAGAGATCACTGTGTCAGTGTGTGGACAGTGAGAGATCACTGTGTCGGTGTGTAGGAAGTGAGAGATCACTGTGTTAGTGTGTAGGAAGTGAGAGCGGTCCGACCCCTGATCCCCCTTCTACTCCTCCTTATTTTGTTTTCCCTTTACAAGTAGCCTATGCAAGCAAACAATAATCATGCAACCATATATAATCGCCAACACGTTCACATACACACACACACACACACACACACACACACACACACACACACACACACACACACACACACACACACACACACACACACACACATACATACATACACACATACATACATACACACATACACACACACGCACAAGTACAGACTCTCGCACGCACGCACATGCGATTTATGAATAGTTGCGAAATGTCAATAGCTAAATAAGACTTAGAGAGAAGGCTAACCTGTGCTTTATTCATGTCCAGAAACAATCTCTAGGAGCGGTAAGAGAGAGACAGACAATCAGACAAACAGGTAGAGACAAATGGACAGAGGCATACAATCAGACAAACAGGTAGAGGCAAATGGACAGAGGCAGACAATCAGACAGACAGGTAGAGACAAATGGACAAAGACAGACAAGCAGACAGACAGGTAGTGACAAATGGACAGAAGACAGAGACAGGCACGCAGACGGACAGAAAGAGAGACATACAGGTAGGAAAAGACAGACCGGCAGACAGGCCGACAGACATATAGAAAGAGAGACAGGGAGACACACAAGTAGGAAAAGACCGACAAGCAGACAGGCAGCGACAGACGGACAGAAAGAGAGACATACAGGTAGGTTAAGAGAAAGACAGACAGACAAGCAGCGACAGACGGACAGAAAGAGAGAAATACAAGTAGGTTAAGAGAAAGACAGACAGACAGGCAGCGACAGACGGAAAGAAAGAGAGACATACAGGTAGGCTAAGAGAAAGACAGACAGACAGGCAGAGACAGACGGACAGAAAGAGAGACATACAGGTAGGTTAGGAGAAAGGCAGGCAGGCAAAGACAGACGGACAGAAAGAGAGACATACAGGTAGGTTAAGAGAAAGACAGGCAGGCAGGCAGAGACAGACGGACAGAAAGAGAAGCATAGGTAGGTAGGGGAAGACAGGCAGGCGGAGAGGGAGAGAGAGAGAGAGAGAGACACACACACACACACACACACACCACACACACACACACACACACACACACACACACACACACACACACACACACACAGAAAGAGAGACAGAGACACAGAGAGCGAGAGAGAGAGAAGGGCAGAACGCACGGTGGTATTGACGACACGGACAATGGAGAGGAAACGGAACGTGATGCCCAGTCAAGCGACTATGAGCTATTTGCATTACCATTTCCGCTTCTTGCCTCGGGCCTACGAGTACCGGGGTCCTTAAGCAACGGTACAGCCGGTCGCTCACCCGTCCCTAATAAGCCTTATGGTTTCTGTGGACGTTAAGCACCATGTTTACGGTCGCTCTAGCCAGTCGGCGATACGTCTGTTTAAAACCAACACGGACACGCTTCCTTACTTCCTGCTAACGCTCAATGCTGATGTTGTTTTTGCGGAAGCTGACTTCTGGTCAGTGGAGCGACAGGTGGGTGCTTGACGTCATAAGAGGGTTGAGAAACAGACCAAGGAACTGGGTGATCGGTTTTTTGTCTGTTTTTGTTCGGTTGGATGGTCTTTTGTTGTTGTTGTGTTGTTCTTGTTGGTGGTGATTATTCGTCGATTTAAACATTAATTTTGTTCGTTGTTGTTTTGTTGTTGGTGGTGTTGATTTTTACTGACAAATTGCCTATGTAAGGGAGAGAGAGAGAGAGAGAGAGAGAGAGAGAGAGAGAGAGAGAGAGAGAGATATTCCAACACCCCACACAACACACACACACACAACACACACACACACCACACACACAACACACAACACAACACACACACACAACCACACACACACACACACACACACACACACACACACAACACACACACACACACACAACACACACACACACAACACACACACCCACACACACACACACACACACACACAACAACAACACACACACACACACACACACAAACACACACACACAACACACACACACACACACAACACCACACACACACACACACCACACACACACACACACACACACACACACACACACACACACACCACACACAAACACACACAACACACACACACACACACACACACACACACACACACACACACACACACACACACACACACACACACACACACACACACACACACACACACACACACACACACACACACACAACACACAACACCACACACACCACACAACCACACACACACAACACACACACACACACACACACCCCACACACACACACAACCACACACACACACACACACACACAACCACCAACATCACACACACACACACACACACACACACACACACACACACACACACACACACACACACACAACACACACACACACACACACACACACACACACACACACACACACACACACACACACACACACACACACCACACACACACACACACACCAACACACACACACAACACACACACACACACCCACACACACACACACACACACACACATACACATACACAAACCGTGCTGTTAGGGTTTGTTGGGGGGGGTCGCTGTTTTAGTTCTTTCTTTCTTTCTTTCTTTTTTTCTTTTTTCTTTTCTGTCTTTTTTTCTCTTCTATTTCTTGTCAAGTCATAGCTGAATTTCGGACCAAGCATTGCCAACATCTAAGACTCCTCCACTGAACTGTTTGAAAGTTGTCCAAAGAGGTCAGTGTGTGAACGCTGGGGGGGGGGGCGGGGGGGGGGGGGGGGGGACTGTGTCAGATCCTCAGGTTTTGATGCCAAAATGTTTCCATAGACTGCGTAGCCGTTCGATCTGGAAAAGGACAGGCAAACACATTCTAAAATGAAGCTTTATTTGTCATTATCAAACGGACACGTTCACCTTTTTCACCCACCAATCAAACTGCTCTGTTTCATTCCATAATCTTTTGGACAATAACTGAAGCAAACGTACTTAATTGACTCATTTACAAATTCAAAGTACCGTTGGGCTTGACAGTTCGTGCCAGCGGCAGGTTAGACCTATCTATATGCAAATCTAAGCCTTGCCACTTTACTTATCAGATGCATTTCAACCTTTGTGTAAGAACTTAGCAGGAAACTAGAAAACTGAAAATGCGAAGTGAATTAATGGACGGTTAGGTTCGTGTGTGGGGGGGGGGGGGGAGATTTTAATAGCAGATGCATGCGTTAACACGTCAGTCCTTCCATTTTTTTGCCTAAAAGACCATAACAGCAGATGCATCAACAGCAGCGGAAGATGTTTACTCCCTAAAACAAACACAAACCGTGCTAAAGCCTTGTTTATACCCTCTGCACTGCTAGTTTTTAATAACAGTTATAGCGGTCATCAACCGTGTGTTGAGGATGATCACTTTCAAAGCGTTCTAAAACAAGACCAAAACACATAAAAGGTTCAAAAGAACGCTTATTTATTATTAGGACACAAACACACAGTCTGCAAAATTGGGGGGTTAATCCCCTTCGTCAAGGTACAAAACGACACAAACAACAGGTAAACGGTGAAAAATGAGATGAGAAGCACAGGACAGGAAAACAACATAGCTCAACCAAAAAAGATAAGTTATTTCGCTTCTCATCTCAGTTTTCATCGTTTTTCACCGTTTAACTGTTGTTTAAGAGTTGTTTTGTAGCTTTATTAAGGGGATTACCCCGAAAATTTGCGGACTGTGTGCTTGTCACAATAAACAAGCATTCTTTTGAATCGTTTGTGTTTGGATCCTGTTTTAGAACGCTAGCATTCATTCTTGTTTCAGATTTGTATTATCCAAATCAATTTGGGTTTGCTTGGTATTAACATTAGACAAATATTTTTACGTTTGTAGACTGAGAGACGGGGGTAATGTATATGAGTGTGTATGCATGCATGTATGTGATGTATGTATGTATGTATGTATGTATGGTGGGGGGGGACGAGCGGGGTGAAGTCGTGTGAGTTATTGACGAAGGTGGATCGGGTGGATTAATCAACAAACAACCGATCGTCATGGACCCATGACATGGCGCGAGCTGCTCTGCCAGACACTGTTTGCTGGGCGGGGGGTATGTGTGGGGTGGAGGCGGGGGGTATGTGTGGGGTGGGGGCGGGGTGGGGGGGGGGTGATTAGGCTTATAGTTACATAGCTCCGCCCTTTCAGCGCTTTGTGTCCGCCCCGGACAGTGAAGGAAGCGGTTTGTGGAACAGTTCCTTCTGTTGACTCGGGGCCCGGATGGACCGGCTCTCGCCCGCCTCGCAGTGCCTTCATTCTCGCAACGCGCGCACTTGGACGCCCTGCACTTGGGGCCGGGCCAGCGGACCGACACAGCAGCTGTGCCATCAGCCCTGTCCCGCCGACCGCCTGCTGCTGCATCATCAGCCCTGTCCCGCCGACCGCCCTGCTGCTGTCATCATCAGCCCTGTCCCGCCGACCGCCCGCTGCTGTCATCATCAGCCCTGTCCCGCCGACCGCCCGCTGCTGTCATCATCAGCCCTGTCCCGCCGACCGCCCGCTGCTGTCATCATCAGCCCTGTCCCGCCGACCGCCCGCTGCTGTCGTCATCAAAGGAGCGCTTCACCCTGTGATTGCTCTCCCCTTACTAATCTGATCTTGTGACCTGCTGACCATTCTTCGATGGAAGGCGCTGACATCGGTGCTGTGTGGTGTGTCAGAGTGGAGTGTGGAGTGCTAGTGTGGGCACTTTCCACCTTTCTGATAATCGATCCCTGTGCACTGGAATGTAGCACCAACATGTAAACATTCAGGTAGGTATGAGCAGCTCCTGTACATGTAGTACTCTGCGTGTGTGTGGAGGGGGGGGGGAGGAGGGTCTCTGCGTTTTTGTTGTTGTTTTCGTGTGTTTTTTCCTTCTTGTTCTTGGTTGTTGTTGTTTATTGTTTTTGTTAGTTTTTTGTTTTCTTATTGTGTTGTTGTTGGTGGTGGTGTTGTTTGTCTGCTTGTTTGTTTGATTTGTTCGTTTGTTTATGTTTTTGCTGTTGCTTTTTTGCTTCATTCTTGTAGTCAAAGGTGATCCAAGCAAATGCAGACAATCTATCAGAAAAGCATGTGAAACAAATGTTAGCGTAACAATCTCACAAAATTCCAAGTATAGTAAGTAAGTAAATATGGTGCTTAACGTCCACAGAAACCATAAGGCTTATTAGGGACGGGGAAAAGGGAGGGGGTACAGAGGTGGGAAAAGAGAGAGATTATATACCTATCGCTCCACTGTCACCACCAGAATGACTCCTGCATTAAGATGGGCAGCGATGAGAGCCATTTTAATGTTTCATTAATTGTGAGGGACAAAGTCACAAGACAGTGTCCACAGA
Source organism: Alviniconcha marisindica (assembly GCA_018857735.1). NCBI lineage: Eukaryota > Metazoa > Mollusca > Gastropoda > Provannidae > Alviniconcha > Alviniconcha marisindica. The sequence goes on from JABMCL010000057.1 coordinate 177,004, forward strand.
CCACAAGCCGAAGCGGCTTCGAACTGAAGTCCCTCTGCTTACCAGCCTAAAGCCTTACTGCTAGGCCAAACCGGCTCACATTCCGAGTATCACTGCCTGTGGCAAAATATCACTATGAAAGATTTCGTGATTTGGAAGAGCAGGAGGAACAGCTCATCAAAGGCGTGTCCTTTTCTAAACAGAAATGCCTGTGTGTCCACTGAAAACAAAGCACTGAAGCGCTGTTGTTGAACTGCTGTCCATTGACATATGGAGAACACGTGACTCACATTCCGAAAACAAGACTGATACTGCAATCAAGCTATATTAGAAGAGACAAAAACAGTAATGAGTGCTGGTTTTCTGCGACTAGAACTCTGCGTTCGATCAAGACTTGAGTGGATAACCTCTAGGTAGGTGTATTGGGTTTCTGTGGGTGTAAAAACATTCTCCGTTATTGCCCGGTCACAGGTTATGGGTGACAGCGCATTACCCACCAACGTTGGCAGGAAACCGCTGTTGGTGTTACAGATCTCCCGTTCCGCTTTAGGTGGTAAAGTACACTTGTCGAGGCGCTTGACGTTCTGTCTGTATGAAGTGCGATGTACAATGTGCTAAACACTAGTCTGTGACGGTCTATCTTTGTGAAGTGCGATATACAGTGTGGTTAAACACTAGTCTGTGACGTTCTGTCTTTGTGAAGTGCGATGTACAATGTGTTAAATACTAGTCTGTACCGGTCTATCTTTGTGAAGCGCGATGTACAATGTGCTAAACACTAGTCTGTGACATTCTATCTTTGTGAAGCGCGATGTACAATGTGGTTAAACACTCGTCTATAATCTGTGACATTCTGTCTTTGTGAAGAACGATGTACACTGTGGTTAAACACTAGTCTGTGACGTTCTATCTTTGAGAAGTGCGATGTACAATGTGGTTAAATATAAGTCTGTGATATACCTTTTGTGGAGTGCGATGTATTGTGACGTTCTATATTTGTGAAGTGCGATGCAACATCAGTTTGCAACGTGCTGTTTTTGTGGAATGCGATGTACTATGTGGTTAAACATCAGTCTGCGACGTGCTGTCTTTGTGGAATGCGATGTACTATGTGTTTAAACATCAGTCTGCGACGTGCTGTCTTTGTGGAATGCGATGTACTATGTGGTTAAACATCAGTCTGCAACGTGCTATCTTTGTGGAATGCGATGTACTATGTGTTTAAATATCAGTCTGCGACGTGCTGTCTTTGTGGAATGCGATGTACTATGTGTTTAAACATCAGTCTGCGACGTGCTATCTTTGTGGAATGCGATGTACTATGTGTTTAAACATCAGTCTGCGACGTGCTGTCTTTGTGGAATGCGATGTACTATGTGGTTAAACATCAGTCTGCACGTGCTAGTCTTTGTGGAATGCGATGTACTATGTGTTAAACATCAGCGCAACGTGCGTGTCTATGGGAAGCAGAGTACAGTGGCACAGCTCAGGGGAACGGGCAAACGTACCACAGCGTCAGGGGAACAGGCATAACGTACCACAGCGTCAGGGGAACAGGCACAACGTACCACAGCGTCAGGGGAACAGGCATAACGTACCACAGCGTCAGGGGAACAGGTCACAACGTACCACAGCGTCAGGGGAACAGGCATAACGTACCACAGCGTCAGGGGAACAGGTACAACGTACCACAGCGTCAGGGGAACAGGCACAACGTACCACAGCGTCAGGGGAACAGGCATAACGTACCACAGCGTCAGGGGAACAGGCACAACGTACCACAGCGTCAGGGGAACAGGCACAACGTACCACAGCGTCAGGGGAACAGGCATAACGTACCACAGCGTCAGGGGAACAGGCAAACGTACCACAGCGTCAGGGGAACAGGCACAACGTACCACAGCGTCAGGGGAACAGGCACAACGTACCACAGCGTCAGGGGAACAGGCATAACGTACCACACAGTCAGGGGAATAGACATAACGTACCACACAGTCAGAGGAACAGACATAAGGTACCACACAGTCATGGGAATAGACATAACGTACCACACAGTCAGAGGAACAGACATAAGGTACCACACAGTCAGAGGAACAGACATAACGCGCCACAAAGTCAGGGGAAGAGACGGGACGCTCCACATAGTTTGGCCAGTGTCCCTGATCCTCAAGAAGCATTTGCAGGACGGAAATACATCCTGTAGTGGCGGCTTTACATCACGCTGCCCTCGAAACGTGCCACACCAGATAATTGTCACTTTGCCTTAGACCCAAATCTTCTTACGCATCCGGCAGGGGAAAAGGGAGGGGCGGGATTGGAGATGGGGGGAGCGGGTGGGGAGGCAGGAGGAGGGGGGTTCTCGGCGATTCAGTGGCAATGCGGAGGAGGCGGCCTAGTCAGGAAGTCAGCCACACATCAATACAGCTTCTCAAGTCAGCCACACATCAATACAGCTCCACAAGTCAGCCACACATCAATACAGCTCCACAAGTCAGCCACACATCAATACAGCTCCACAAGTCAGCCACACATCAATACAGCTCCACAAGTCAGCCACACATCAATACAGCTTCACAAGTCAGCCACACATCAATAGAGCTCCACAAGCCAGCCACACATCAATACAGCTCCACAAGTCAGCCACACATCAATACTGCTCCACAAGTCAGCCACACGTCAATACAGCTCCACAAGTCAGCCACACGTCAATACAGCTCCACAAGTCAGCCACACATCAATACAGCTCCACAAGTCAGCCACACGTCAATACAGCTCCACAAGTCAGCCACACGTCAATACAGCTCCACAAGTCAGCCACACGTCAATACAGCTCCACAAGTCAGCCACACATCAATACAGCTCCACAAGTCAGCCACACATCAGTACAGCTCCACAAGTCAGCCACACATCAATACAGCTCCACAAGTCAGTAAGTAAAGTAACTTGTAAGTAAACATGGTGCTTAATGTCCACAGACGGAGAGAAGGGGGGAAGGGAAGGGGGGAAAGGGGTATGGAGTGGGGGGGCGGGAGGGAGATTATATACCTTTATATACCTATCGCTACACTGTCACCACCAGAATGACTTCTGCATTAAGATGGGCAGCGATGAGAGCCATTTTAATGTTTCATTACGAAGTGAGAGACAAAGTCACAAGACAGTGTCCACAAACCACAACCTTTTTGAAGAGAAAGGAGAGCCGAAGCGGTATCGAACCGAGGTCCTTCCGCTTACCAGCCTAACGCCTTACCGCTAGGCCAAACTGGCTCACAAAACACAAGTCAGCCACGTGTCAATACTTAAATACTCACGACTGAAACCGTAGGCGGGGTCGCCGTGGTCGTCATGGTCGTCATGGTCGTCATGGCGGGAATCACACAAAATCACAGATACAAAGTCCAGCAGGAGACACAAAATCACGAAACACGCACACCGCTTCACACCCACACCCTGCCATGTGCACTCAAAACTTCCGGAGGCGACAGTCCAGGTGGCACAGAAACGAGTGGACTGAGCAACACCAAGCGTCTAGCAGGACGAGTTGCAACACCAAGGGTCTGGCAGGACGAGTTGCAACACCAAGGGTCGGGCAGGACGAGTTGCAACACCAAGGGTCTGGCAGGACGAGTTGCAACACCAAGGGTCGGGCAGGACGAGTTGCAACACCAAGCGTCTAGCAGGACGAGTTGCAACACCAAGGGTCAGGCAGGACGAGTTGCAACACCAAGGGTCAGGCAGGACGAGTTGCAACACCAAGGGTCAGGCAGGACGAGTTGCAACACCAAGGGTCGGGCAGGACGAGTTGCAACACCAAGGGTCGGGCAGGACGAGTTGCAACACCAAGGGTCGGGCAGGACGAGTTGCAACACCAAGGGTCGGGCAGGACGAGTTGCAACACCAAGGGTCGGGCAGGACGAGTTGCGCCCCCTGAAACGAGGCTGGGGAAGAATGGCTACGTTACAGCGAACGCCCAGGAAAACGCCTCAGTTAAACGAATTTCAAACTTTATTACACATTGAAAAGTGTGAACGATTTTCTGTCTCTTTCCTAAGAACAGAAATCACAGCGTCAGGGGAACAGGCACAAGAAATCAGAATGAAATCCTAAAGACAAATGGAAAATACCTTGCCAAGACACCTTATTGCTTCCATAAGCCGGGAATGTGTTGAAATAACGCTGTATGCTTGGAACTGTGTATGTGCGTCTGCATGATCGTATTGTTGTCATGTTTCCTTTCCAACTTCTGATTTTGCAGAAATCTGAGCGCGCACGATTTTGATCATGGCACTGAGGCTTCCGGTGCTGACCCGTACGAGTCAAAAGGACGAAGTGCTGACCCGTACGAGTCAGAAGGACGAAGTGCTGACCCGTACGAGTCAGAAGGACGAAGTGCTGACCCGTACGAGTCAGAAGGACGAAGTGCTGACCCGTACGAGTCAGAAGGACGAAGTGCTGACCCGTACGAGTCAGAAGGACGAAGTGGACTCACGGAGGAAGGAAGCTTGGGCTTCACAGACTGCTCCTGCCGGAGTCCAGTCCGCATCCCCGCCAGCGCTGGGGGTGGTGGCCAAGCACGAGCCCCGGGGCCCCGCTGTCAGTCAGGGGGGCGAAGCAGCGGACGATCAAGAGGACGACGAGGAACCATCCGAGTCAGGTTTGCGCATTCCTCCACCTGCTCGCCCACCTTCTTTGTGCACGTGTTCAGCTCTCATCATGGATACACTTCACACTTCATCAATAATCACCAGCTGCATTAAAAAAAAATGTTTTGATATTCATGCTGTTGCCTGTCTGAAAGACGAGAAAACCGAAATATTATTAAGCAATTTTTTCAGCGATATAAATATGGCTATTACCTTTCAAAATGTCCTAAAAACAAAGGTAAAACGGAGCCCATGTTTTTTGCATGCTGACCTCTGTTTGTTTTTTCGGCAGAAAATTTCTAAACCTTCGATAAATTGACCAGATGGCCATACAGATTGATAGATCTGTACCTAGTCTACTTTTTGTACTGAACCTGAAGCACTGACTTCTGTTTCCATGACCTTGTGCTCTTTAGAAAAGTTGTCATAACTCGTCATGTCTAGTTATGTGCATTAACTCAAAAGTCATTTCAGGCCAATTTTGCATGAACTGAGCAAAAATGAAGGTTTAATGACCTCTGCAAATGACTTAGAAAGGTGTTTTTACGCATGCTTTCACAATGGGCAGCAAATACCAGTATCGGCTATGCTGGAGTCCAGCTGGCTATGTAGAGAAGAAGGTTCTACAGAAGATAACAAATCTGAAACAGAACGAGGCCCAAAGCGCTCGTGCAGAATCAACAAACAAGGGGGGTAATTAGCGCTCGAAATACGTAACGCAAGTACAACAACAAAGACGTGAGTTGCCTACGGTAACTCTCACCTGGCATGCGTGTAAACACAAGGTACATAAACTCCGCCATACATCTGGTGGAGTTTATGTACCTTGTATTTACACGCGTGCCACGTGAGAGTTACCGTAGGCGACTCGCGTCTTTGTTGTTGTACTTGCGTTACGTATTTCGATCGCTATTTAACTCCCTTGGTCGTTGATTCTCCCTAGTGGTCGTTAATGTGGTTGTTGTTGTTTTGGAGGAAGACGTTTTATTTTGTCTGATGATTCTACGTCTTTAAGCAGATGGCTGTTGCTAAGGCAGAGTGGTTTTCTATGGAGGTTTCAAGCACTCCCAGCCCACCTTTTCGTTGCCCCCCAAACAAGCCTGGCTTTTGTTGACATAAATACATAGATCTGTTCACATATATTTTGAAGTTGTATTACCTTAACGAATACGGCTATGTATTTCGTTCCTTCGTTTCCCGCATTAGCCGACTATTCCGAATATTCCCGAGGTAGATGTTGCTTTTCATCTAAACGCAGACGAAGAGGACGAAGTGCATCGGGAGGAAGAGGAAGTGACGTCAGCAGCTGTGAAGTTATACCAGCGTGCCGCCAGGCGGCTGGGAGTTACCCCCCTGCGTAAAGTGCTGACGCAGCTGGGCAAGGAGAGAATGACCTTCCGAAACTTGACCCTGACGGCTCGCGACATGAAGGCTCTGTGCATCGGCCTGCTGGTGAGAAGCAAGCTGCAGGCGTTGGTTTACCGCGTCTCTCCTCCCTCCGCTGCCGTCACTCAGTGCGCCGTAGGTCTGGAAAAACTGTCAACTAGCGGACAGATTTGGGTTCATGCTCAAATGGCGGTAGGTTTGTAACTGACTCAGACTCTATCAAGCCTGTCCATTATTAACGCCCGCGTTGCTGACGTCAGCACAAAGAAAACTCAAACCGTTTGAATCAAGACGGCACTCCTTTTTCTTTCTTTTTTCACCCTTGGCGGACGCGCCTCGTGTTTATGTGCGTGCTCGGACGCTACAGCTGCGCGGAGATAAAAATGCCCCTTCAGTGGCGTAACCAGTTCTGGCAGAGTTTGCCCCTTCAGTGGCGTAACCAGTTCTGGCAGAGTTTGCCCCTTCAGTGGCGTAACCTAGTTCTGGCAGAGTTTGCCCCTTCAGTGGCGTAACCAGTTCTGGCAGAGTTTGCCCCTTCAGTGGCGTAACCAGTTCTGGCAGAGTTTGCCCCTTCAGTGGCGTAACCAGTTCTGGCAGAGTTTGGAGGAAGGTGCCGGAAAGCAATGCTGGGAGTGTGGGTCAAACCATCAGCATGTTCATGACGATGATGATGACGATGATGATGATGATGATGATGATAGCAATCATGTGCCGAAGAGAAATTGCTTCGCTAGGTTTTGGTTATTCTTTCTTTCTTCTTCTTCTTCTTTTTTTTTTTTGGGGGGGGGGGGGATTTTTGCCGTGTTGTTGCTGCAGTTGCCGATTATGGTGATGGGTGTACAGCAGGAGGATGTGGTGGCCATGGGGAATGGGTGGCGGTGGCGATGGCGATGGGGAGGGTGTGGTTGTGGCGGAGAATAATACTGATGATGAAGGGTTACGGGGATATGAATGCCGTACGTAAATGATGCTAGTGGCAACGAGTCCAGCTTCAAAAAAGCAGCAAAACCGTTCAGTATCTGGAATGGCACCGAAATTGTATTTTGATTATCGAAGAACATTCAAGACTGCACTGGGAGTATCATTCTTAACATACGGAATTCTTCTTGGTAGTGGAGTTTATTACAGAAAGGGTCTTGAAGAACTAGCGCTAAAAAATAAATAAAAACTCTAGGCTACTGCGACTGTGTGTGAAACGCGTGCTGGCGACAACCTTCCAGTGGCCAGAGAGCTATGCAGAGTTTGCAGGACTGTAGAAAAAGATTGGCCCCTACGACAGCTCAGCGCTTTACTGTACGTGGTAGACACGACTGGCTGCCAATGGTGCTGTTTGTGGCGTTTTGTCATCAGAAGGAGCGCGAGACGGTGGAACTAGACTTCTCTGGAAACTACATCGGTGGGCGAGAGTGTGATTACCTGGTGTGGGTGCTGTCAAGAACTGATAATATCGAAACTCTGGTGGGTACGACTGTGTGTGTGTGTGTGTGTGTGTTGTGTTGTGTGTGTGTGTGTGTGTGTGTGTGTGTGTGTGTGTGTGTGTGTGTGTGTGTGTGTGTGTGTGTGTGTGTCTGTCTGTCTGTCTGTCTGTCTGTCTGTCTGTCTGTCTGTCTGTCTGTGTCTGTCTGTCTGTCTGTCTGTCTGTGGACTGTTTTTTTGTTTGTTTGTTTGTTTTTATTTTTTTCATTCATTCTTTTTGTCTTTCTTTGTCTGTTTGTTCCTTTATCTGTTTGTCAGTTTCTATCCAACAACTCTTTTTAAAAAAATATGTCAACTAAGGATATTTTTGTATTGATAGATTTCAAGTTGCAATTCAATAGTAATGTTGTTTACTTTGTTTTTCAGGATGTTTCTAACAACTGTCTCAGTGGCAAAGCCATCCGTTGTCTTTCCACGTACATCTCCGACAGCGACAACCTCACCTTTCTAGACATCTCAGGTCAGCTGCAGTACATCCTCACCTTTCTTGGACACCCCAGGTCACCGCAGTGCATTCTCACCTTTCCAGACATCTCAAGTCAGCTGCTGTACATCCTCACCTTTCCAGACATCTCAAGTCAACTGCAGTACATCCTCACCTTTCTAGACATCTCAAGTCAGCTGCTGTACATCCTCACCTTTCTTGACATCTCAAGTCAACTGCAGTACATCCTCACCTTTCTAGACAGCTCAAGTCAGCTGCAGCTCATCCTCACCTCTCTAGACATCTCAAGTCAGCTGCAGTACATCCTCACCTTTCTTGACATCTCAAGTCAGTAGCAGTACATCCTCACATTTCCAGACATCTCAAGTCAGCTGCAGCTCATCCTCACCTTTCCAGACATCTCAAATCAACTGCAGTACATCCTCACTTTTTCCAGACATCTCAAGTCAACTGCAGTACATCGTCACCTTTCCAGACACCTCAAGTCAACTGCAGTACATCCTCACCTTTCTAGACATTTCAAGTCAACTGCAGTACATTCTCACCTTTCCAGACATCTAAAGTCAACTGCAGTACATCCTCACCTTTCCAGACATCTCAAGTCAGCAGCAGTACATCCTCACCTTTCCAGACATCTCAAGTCAGCTGCAGTACATCCTCACCTTTCCAGACATCTCAGTCAAGACAGCTGCAGTACATCCTCACCTTTCCAGACATCTCAAGTCAGCTGCAGTACATCCTCACCTTTCCAGACATCTCAAGTCAGCTGCAGTACATCCTCACCTTTCCAGACACCTCAAGTCAGCTGCAGTACATCCTCACCTTTCCAGACACCTCAAGTCAGCTGCAGTACATCCTCACCTTTCCAGACACCTCAAGTCAGCTGCAGTACATCCTCACCTTTCCAGACACCTCAAGTCAGCTGCAGTACATCCTCACCTTTCCAGACACCTCAAGTCAGCTGCAGTACATCCTCACCTTTCCAGACACCTCAAGTCAGCTGCAGTACATCCTCACCTTTCCAGACACCTCAAGTCAGCTGCAGTACATCCTCACCTTTCCAGACACCTCAAGTCAGCTGCAGTACATCCTCACCTTTCCAGACACCTCAAGTCAGCTGCAGTACATCCTCACCTTTCCAGACACCTCAAGTCAGCTGCAGTACATCCTCACCTTTCCAGACACCTCAAGTCAGCTGCAGTACATCCTCACCTTTCCAGACACCTCAAGTCAGCTGCAGTACATCCTCACCTTTCCAGACACCTCAAGTCAGCTGCAGTACATCCTCACCTTTCCAGACACCTCAAGTCAGCTGCAGTACATCCTCACCTTTCCAGACACCTCAAGTCAGCTGCAGTACACTTGAGGGTTCCTGCTTGCACCAGAGGCCATGAGCGGCCTGGCGCCCATGGTTCGCGGCTATACCAGTGTCGTGTCGCTGCCTATTCGCTCACACGCGCGCACACACAAATACATATAATGTCATGCATAAGATTCTCTCAAATGAATCTGTGAATCATAGGCTGAGACCGCAACAATCACGCAAATGACACAAAGGTTAAAAAATTGAATGTGACCTGAATTTTGACCTGAATGCATTCTTTTTTTTAACAGGCAACACTGATGAATCAGACACTTTTTTCACAGGGCAACAGTGAAGCTAATGGACTCAGACTAGTTTTCACAGGCAACAAGATGACTGACACGTTTTCACGGGCAGCAAGATGACTGATCCTAACACGTTTTCACAGGCAGCAAGATGACTGACACGTTTTCACAGGCAGCAAAATGACTGACACGTTTTCACAGGCAGCAAGATGACTGATCCTGATACGTTTTCACAGCGGCAGCAAGATGACTCGACACGTTTTCACACTGAGGCAGCAAGATGACTGATTCTGACGCGTTTTCACAGGCAGCGAGATGACTGATTCTGACGCGTTTTCACAGGCAGCAAGATGACTGATCCTGGCATGTTTTCACAGGCAGTAAGAAGACTGACTCCGATATATTTTCACAGGCGAAAGGTTGATTCACCCAGACATGTTCTTGCTGACAAAAGGTTAATTCACTCGGACACTTTTTCACAGGCAACAAGCTGATTGACTCAGACGCACAGGCTGTGGCAAGTTTTCTGACGGTGAGCCAGTTTCGGGAACTGCGCGTTGTTTTTGTGTTTGCCTGTTTGCATGTCAGTCTGTGTATAGTGCATGTCTGTCTGTGTATAGTGCATGTCTTTCTGCATGTCTGTCTGTGTATAGTGCATGTCTTTCTGAATGTCTGTCTGTGTATAGTGCATGTCTGTCTGTGTATAGTGCATGTCTGTGTATAGTGCATGTCTGTCTGTGTATAGTGCATGTCTTTCTACATGTCTGTCTGTGTATAGTGCATGTCTGTCTGTGTATAGTGCATGTCTGTCTGCATGTCTGTCTGTGTATAGTGCATGTATTTCTGCATGTCTGTCTGTGTATAGTGCATGTCTGTCTGTGTATAGTGATTGTCTGTCTGTGTATAGTGCATGTCTTTCTGCATGTCTGTCTGTGTATAGTGCATGTCTGTCTGTGTATAGTGCATGTCTGTCTGCATGTCTGTCTGTGTATAGTGCATGTATTTCTGCATGTCTGTCTGTGTATAGTGCATGTCTGTCTGTGTATAGTGATTGTCTGTCTGTGTATAGTGCATGTCTTTCTGCATGTCTGTCTGTGTATAGTGCATGTATTTCTGCATGTCTGTCTGTGTATAGTGCATGTCTGTCTGTGTATAGTGCATGTCTTTCTGCATGTGTGTCTGTGTATAGTGCATGTGTGTCTATGTGTAGTGCATGCCTGTCTGCATGTGTGTCCGTGTATAGTGCATGTCTGTCTGCATGTCTGTATATCTGTCTGCTGTCTTGTCTGCATGTTTCACTTTCTTAGTTTTCTTCCTGTCTGCCCGTCATTTGTTACATAGTTTTCTGTCTGCCCGTCATTTGTTACATAGTTTTCTGTCTGCCCGTCATTTGTTACATAATTTTCTGTCTGCCCGTCATTTGTTACATAGTTTTCTGTCTGTCCGTCATTTGTTACATGGTTTTCTGTCTGCCCGTCATTTGTTACATAGTTTTCTGTCTGCCCGTCATTTGTTACATGTCGGAAAGGAGTTTATAAGCAGATATCCATCTGTTCAACGTGTGTGTGTGTGTGTGTGTGTGTGTGTGTGTGTGTGTGTGTGTGTGTGTGTGTGTGTGTGTGTGTGTGGTGTGTGTGTGCGTCGTGTGTGTGTGTGTGTGTCGTGTGGTGTGTGTGTGTGTGTGTGTGTGTGGGGGTGTGTGTGTGTGTGTGTGTGTGGTGGTGTGTGTGTGTGTGTGTGTGTGTGTGTGTGTGTGTGTGGTGTGTGTGTGTGTGTGTGTGTGTGTGTGGTTGTGGTGTGTGTGTGTGTGTGTGTGTGTGTGTGTGTGTGTGTGTGTGTGTGTGTGTGGTTGTGTTGTGTGTGTGTGTGTGTTGTGTGTGTGTGTGTGTGTGTGTGTGTGTGTGTGTGTGTGTGTGTGTGTGTTGTGTGTGTGTGTGTGTGTGTGTGTGTTGTGTGTGTGTGTGTGTGTGTGTGTGTGTGTGTGTGTGTGTGTGTGTGTGTGTGTGTGTGTGTGTGTGTGTGGTGTGTGTGTGTGTGGTGTGTGGTGTGTGTTGTGTGTGTGTGTGTTGGTGTGTGTGTGTGGGTGTGTTGTGTGTTCGAAAGTGCTGCGGATTGGTGTGAACTACAACGGAGTTCCGGGAGTAGGCGGACCGTTTGTGATAAAAACCGAGTTCCGGGAAATCTGATAGGCCGAGCTATTGGTAAGACAGTCTGATAGGCCGAGCTATTGGTAAGACAGTCTGATAGGCCGAGCTATTGGTAAGACAGTCTGAAAGACCGAGCTATCGGTAAGAGAGTTATTTAGCTGTCTGACAGGCCGAGCTATCGATAAGATAGAGCTGGCCGTCTGACAGACCGACTATTGGTAAAACAGAGTTAGCCGTCTGACAGACCAAGTTATTGGCCAGACAGAGTTAGGCGTCAATCTGTCAGTGCGTATGGTTGATGGACAAGTGCGGACAGGTGCTGTTGGAAAGCTAGAGATCAAAGTGACAGGAACCCGGCTAAAGGCAACGTTGCTGGTTGACTAGAATTAACAAAGAACTAGCCAGTCGCTCACCGTCTAGCAGGCAACGTTACTGATTGGCTAGAATTAACAAAGAACTAGCCAGTCGCTCACCGTCTAGCAGGCAACGTTACTGATTGGCTAGAATTAAAAAAGAACCAGCCACTCGCTCACCCATTGTTTCAGATTTACTTTTATTTTTATTTAAAAATAATTCAATCGCTCACCGGCTGACAGGCAACGCTTCTTGTTAAGCCTCATTTCAAAAGACAGGAAACGGTCTGACACAGGCAAACAATCTGACACAGGCAAGCAATCTGACACAGGCAAACAATCTGACACAGATGCCGGCTAGCTTTCTAAAACCAGGTCCAAACACCTGAAATCTTATAAGAACGCTATTTATTATGGCAAAACACAACATGCGAATTTTCGGGCTAAGCCCAAACAAAGTCGAATAAGTATCCTACGTTTAACCGTTGACTGTTGACACAGGCATAGTTAAGCCGGAGATAGAGACTGAGAATGTTAACCATCTGACTGTCAGCGCCATTAGGGAGACCGCAGAAACGTCAAAGAACAACGCTACTGGTAAGCCAGAGTGTGTGTGTATGTGTGTGTGTGTGTGTGTGTGTGTGTGTGTGTGTGTGTGTGTGTGTGTGTGTGTATGGGGGTGGGGGGGGGAGAGAGAGAGAGAAACCGCCTGATAATTAAAGTCTGACAAGAAAGTATTCCGCCATTCTTGGTTGTATAATAGTTTGCGTACACACAACATTAATAACTGCCGAAAGTTTGTTTTTGCTCATTAATATTTTTTCTGTGGAGAAAAAAAAACGGGGGAAAATCAGTATGCACAAGCATCTTCAAGTTCTCATGTCAAAAGCAAGATAAAAGTTAAGCTAAGCAATAAGAATGATTCCATTTGAACTAGTCTCAACAATAGTCTGGGCATAGCTGCATTTCTCGCGACTGACATATAGACGGTTCTCTCTCTCTCTCTCTCTCTCTCTCTCTCTCTCTCTCTCTCTCTCTCTCTCTCTCTCTCTCTCTCTCTCTCTCTCTCTCTCTCTCTCTCACTCACGCACGCACGCACGCACGCACGCACGCACGCACGCACGCACCCCCACGCCCAGAGAATACTTCTAAAACAAGATCCAAACAAGATTCAACAAGAACGGTATTTATTAGGACAAAACACAATATGCGAATTTTCTGGGTAATCCCCTTTATCAACCAAAAACATAAATGGCTTAGCACTCCATCTCATTTTTCATCGTTTTTTAACGTTTAAATGTTGTTTAACTGTAAGTTAAAGTTTGTAGCTTGATAAAGGGGATTACCCCGAAAATTCGCATGTTGTGTTTTGTCCTGATAAAAAGCGTTCTTTTGAATCCTGTATGTGTTTGGATCGTGCAGTTGTGTGCAGAGACGAAATGCAAGCATTTTCATCTTTTTCCCTATCATCAGAAAACAAACTGGACTAACACTGAGAAAAGAAAGAAAAAAGTATTCGCAACTATTGTAAGGACCTCAGAACTAATTGTTGATTGTGTGTAAATGCAAGAGTATCATTTGCTATAAATGTAAAATATATCGATCTGGGAAGTAATAAAAAAATAAAAAAAAAAAAACCCGACGAGGATGGGATTCGAACCCACGCGGGGAGACCCCAATGGATTAGCAGTCCATCGCCTTAACCACTCGGCCACCTCGTCCCCTGGGTCAAACCGTTATCTGCTCTGTACTTAAAAGATACATTGGCAATTAAGCTTGCTAGGTCAGATAGACAACCACATTTAAGGGTGTGGTGTTAAATTTACATCTGTTAGTATACGTATCCCCACCAAGGTCATAGGAAGGGAGGTAACCCATATTATCAAAGCCTGTGCCTGCGGGCTAACAAGAAAACAAAGATGTTTTTGGAACTGGTAACCGACAAGAAAAATCGTGCGTAAAAATGTGTAGCCTGTCACTTGATTTTTGTGGTCTACAGCGACAGTAGCCTGTGTCACCTGCCCATCAAAGGTAAGACCGGCGTAACACTACCTCGCCTCTCAGTGAGTCATCGTATCAGGGGAGACTAATATGTCTACATAAGGCGTAGCGTAGAATTAGTGTTGTCTTCCTTGGACCTTGTTTCTTCTACTTTGCATTTGCTTACTGGATTCGTTGTTGCCGGCAGCCGTTCCGGGCATTTTCCAAAAAGGAGTGGTCGGAAGTGTTTTAATAAATTTCTTGTTAGTGATAATAAAGGGTAATTCTCACTTCAGTGCTGTAAACGGTACTGCACTGCTTCCTTCAGTTTCTGAACTGTTTGCTACATGTCCACACATCGCTTGGCACACTGCGCTCATATACCCTAAACCCGCCTGATGAAAACTGATCCAACACTGCAACCGAGTGCAAAGTAAGTAAACATGGTGCTTAACGTCCACATATACCATAAGGCTTATTAGGGACGGGGAGAAGGGGGTGAAGGGGTATGGAGGTGGGGGAAGATGGAAGAGGTTATATACCTATCGCTACATTGTCACCACCAGAATGATTCCTGCGTTAAGATGGGCAGTGATGAGAGCCATTTTAATGTTTCATTAATTGTGAGGAACAAAGTCACATAGTCTCCATCTCCCCCCCCCCCCCCCCCCCCCCCCCCCCCCCCCCCCACACACACACACACACTTCTCCCCGTCCCTAATAAGCCTTGTCGAGTGGTTTCTGTGGACGACCATGTTTACTTAGCTAGGAGTCGGGTGAGCCAGTTTGGCCCAGCGGTAAGGCGTTAGGCTGGTAAGCAGAAGGGCCTCGGACAGATTCTGTTTCAGTCGGCTCTCTTTCTCTTCAGAGGTTGTGGTTTGTGGACTCCGTCTTGTGACTGTCCCTCTCAATTAAACATTAAAACTGATGGTTCTCATCGCTGCCCATCTTAATGCAGGAGTCTTTCTGGTGGCGACAGTGTAGCGATAGGTATATATACATAATCTCCCATCCCCCCTCCACCCCCCACCCCCTTCTCCCCGTCCCTAATAAGCCTGATGGTTTATGTGGACGTTAAGCAACGTGTTAACTATTAGCCAGTTCATTCTGGTGGCGACAGTGTAGCGATAGGTGTATAATCTCCCTCTTCCCCCACCTTCACACCCTCCCCCCTTCTCCCCATCCCTAATAAGCCTTGTGGTTTCTATGGACGTTAAGCACCATGTTTACCTACTTTGCCAGGAACTTTCTTGTCAGTCACCAATTCCAAAAACATCTTTATTGCTCGTTAGTGTAGGAACAGCTAGAACTTCCAGTGCTGCACAGTGTAACAGCGGTGTGGCTGCTAGGACTTCCAGTGCTGCACAGTGTAACAGCGGTGTGGCTGCTAGGACTTCCAGTGCTGCACAGTGTAACAGCTGGGACTTCCAGTGGTGTACAGTGTGACAGCTAGGACTTCCAGTGCTGCACAGTGTGACAGCTGGGACTTCCAGTGGTGTACAGTGTGACAGCTAGGACTTCCAGTGCTGCACAGTGTGACAGCTGGGACTTCCAGTGGTGTACAGTGTGACAGCTAGGACTTCCAGTGCTGCACAGTGTGACAGCTGGGACTTCCAGTGGTGTACAGTGTGACAGCTGGGACTTCCACTGGTGCAGAGTGTGACAGCTGGGACTTCCAGTGATGCAGAGTGTGACAGCTGGAACTTCCAGTGGTACACAGTGTGACAGCTAGGACTTCCAGTGATGCACAGTGTGACAGCTGGGACTTCCAGTGGTGCACAGTGTGACAGCTGGGACTTCCAGTGGTGCATAGTGTGACAGCTAGGACTGTGGTGCATAGTGACAGCTAGGACTTCCAGTGGTGTACAGTGTGACAGCTGGGACTTCCAGTGGTGCACAGTGTGACAGCTGGGACTTCCAGTGGTGCATAGTGTGACAGCTAGGACTGTGGTGCATAGTGACAGCTAGGACTTCCAATGGTGCATAGTGTGACAGCTAGGACTTCCAATGATGCATAGTGTGACAGCTAGGACTGTGGTGCATAGTGACAGCTAGGACTTACAGTGGTTTATAGTGTGACAGCTAGGACTTCCAATGGTGCACAGTGACAGCTAGGACTTCCAGTGGTGCATAGTGTGGCAGGTAGGATTTTAATGCACTGAAACAAGATGTGATCATTAGTGATGAAATTTATAGTTTATCGTAACTTCTGTCAGTATTACTGCCATGCTGGGTGATGCTGGGTGATAGTTGTATGGCGGGCCGTTCACGTCTGTTTTACTGCCAGGCCGGGTGATAGTTGTATGGCGGGCCATTCACGTCTGTTTTACTGCCAAGCCGGGTAATAGTTGTATGGCAAGCCATTCACGTCTGTTTTACTGCCAGGCCGGGTTAGATAGTTGTATTGCGGGCCATTCACGTCTATTTTACTGCCAGGCCGGGTGATAGTTGTATGGCGGGCCATTCACGTCTGTTTTACTGCCAGGCCGGGTGATAGTTGTATGGCGGGCCATTCACGTCTGTTTTACTGCCAGGCCGGGTGATAGTTGTATGGTGTGCCATTCACTTCTGTTTTACTGCCAGGCCGGATGATAGTTGTATGGCGGGCCGTTCACGTCTGTTTTAGTGCCAGGCCGGGTAATAGTTGTATGGCACACCATTCACGTCTGTTTTACTGCCAGGCCGGGTAATAGTTGTATGGCACGCTATTCAAGTCTGTTTTACTGCCAGGCCGGGTGAGAGTTGTATAGCGGGGCGTTCGAGGCTCTGTTGTTTTGTCCCTTGTCCCACGTGGCACGTCTGTGCAGCGCTCCACGCGCGTCACTTAACGCATTCTGCCGGCTGATTGGTTAACAGGTAAAAACGGGAGTCTAGAAGAACTGGAGCTTCGGTGGAACCACCTCAGGCGTGACGGGGCCATCGGCATTGCCAAGGGACTGGAGGTAAACTTGCGATCAAATCATTGCGGTGGTGACAGTGGAGCGCTAGACACAATTTCCTCCCGCACCTCCCACCCCAAACCAAACACCCCACCCCCTCCTGGGGTCTCTGTCCCCGCCACTACCTCTCCGGAGACAAATGACGTCAACAAAGGTGAGAACATCGACAGGTGGCGTGTTGTACGCCCCGCCGCCTCTCAGCGACTGCCTTCTTAACCCTGCCTCCCTCACTCCACCGCCCCGCTGGCCTCTTAGTAACGGCATTGGTTGTTAAGTCCTCTCTAGTAACGCCAATAGTTGTTAAGTCCTGATGAGTAACGGCAGTAGTTGTTAAGTCCTGATGAGTAACGGCAGTAGTTGTTAAGTCCTGATGAGTAACGGCAGTAGTTGTTAAGTCCTGATGAGTAACGGCAGTAGTTGTTAAGTCCTGATGAGTAACGGCAGTAGTTGATAAGTCCTGATGAGTAACGCCAGTAGTTGATAAGTCCTGATGAGTAACGCCAGTAGTTGTTATGTCCTGATGAGTAACGGCAGTAGTTGTTAAGTCCTGATGAGTAACGGCAGTAGTTGATAAGTCCTGATGAGTAACGCCAGTAGTTGATAAGTCCTGATGAGTAACGGCAGTAGTTGAGAAGTCCTGATGAGTAACGCCAGTAGTTGATAAGTCCTGATGAGTAACGCCAGTAGTTGTTAAGTCCTCTCTAGTAACGCCAGTAGTTGTTATGTCCTGATGAGTAACGCCAGTAGTTGTTAAGTCCTGATGAGTAACGCCAGTAGTTGTTAAGTCTTGATGAGTAAGGTCAGTAGTTCTTAAGTCCTGATGAATAACGCCAGTAGTTGTTATGTCCTGATGAATAACGCCAGTAGTTGTTAAGTCCTGATGAATAACGCCAGTAGTTGTTATGTCCTGATGAATAACGCCAGTAGTTGTTAAGTCCTGATGAATAACGCCAGTAGTTGTTATGTCCTGATGAATAACGCCAGTAGTTGTTAAGTCCTGATGAGTAACGGCAGTAGTTGTTAAGTCCTGACGAGTAACGGCATTGGTTGTTAAGTCCTCACTAGTAACACCAGTAGTTGTTAAGTCTTTATTACTAACGGCAGTAGTTGTTAAGTCTTCATTAGTAACTCCAGTGGTTGTTAAGTCCAGATGAGTAACGGCAGTAGTTGTTAAGTCCTCATTAGTACCGGCAGTAGTTGTTGTTGTTTGTGTTATAGGGTAGTGATAGCGGCTGTTAATTCCGCTATTCACTCAGATCATTACTCTAGATTTTTGCTTGGGCAGGAAAACAGAAGTTTGAAGCGGGTGGATTTGGCGTGGAATGGCTTCGGCTTTGAGGGCTGCGTGGCACTGAGCGATGCCCTGGCTAGAAACTACGTCATTGAGGACCTGGACATCTCCTCCAACCGTATCAACCCCCCTGCCCTCATGGAGCTGGTCAGGGGACTGGCCCTCAACAAGACTCTGCAAGCCATCAGGGTAAGTGACTGGCCCCCAACAAGACTCTGCAGGCTGTCGGGGTAAGTGACTGGCCCTCGACAAGACTCTGCAGGCTGTCAGGGTAAGTGACTGGCTCTCAACAAGACTCTGCAGGCCATCAGGGTAAGTGACTGGCCCCCAACAAGACTGTACAGACTATCGGGGTAAGTGGCTGGCCATCAACAAGACTGCAGGCTACCAGGGTAAGTGACTGGCCCTCAACAAGACTGTACAGACTATCGGGGTAAGTGACTGGCCCTCAACAAGACTGTACAGACTATCGGGGTAAGTGACTGGCCCTCAACAAAACTGTACAGACTATCGGGGTAAGTGACTGGCCCTCAACAAGACTGTACAGACTATCAAAGTGAGTGACTGGCCATCAACAAGACTCTGCAGGCTATCAGGGAAAGTGACTGGCCCTCAAGAAGACTCTGCAGGCTGTCGGGGTAAGTGACTAAGCCCTCAACAAGACTGCAGGCAATCAGGGTAAGTGACTAAGCCCTCAACAAGACTCTGCAGGCTATCACAGTAACTATAGCTGTTCCCCCCTCTGCCCTGACAAGGTGTGTGGCATCTTACCCATGTAGCTGTTCTCTCTCTTCACTCCTCTGCCCTGACAAGGTGTGTGGCATCTTACCCATGTAGCTCTTCTCTCTGTACCACGCACAGATCGGCCAGAACCCCATCACGGCGTCCTTCAGCTCTGTGATACTCAACACGATCCGCAGACACCCCGCCATGGCAGTCAATCATCTGGACATGAAGGTGGGTTGTCTACCATGGCTGCTGCCTCATCTGCACTCCCTTGTCTCTGCGCTCTGCTAAGCTGTATGCTTGTGTGTGTGTGTGTGTGTGTGTGTGTGTGTGTGTGTGTGTGTGTGTGTGTGTGTGTGTGTGTGTGTGTGTGTGTGTGTGTGTGTGTGTGTTGTATATTTGTTTGGCTGGTTGGTTTTGTTTCTTCGTTTTGTTCATTTGTTTGATTGTTTAATATTGTTGTTGTTTTGCTCTGGCTTAATGAGAATGGTTGTACAGTATCCACAAACTCCAAGCACTGGTTTACGACATCCTTCCTTTGGAGGAGGTTGCGGGAAAGCGATGGTGGGAGTGTGTAGTATCCAGTGACCGGCTTTCTAACGCTTTACGCGCCCCGGCTGACCCTCTTCCCGCCTACTTTACTTGCCCCTTCATCTCGGTGGTAATTATGGTTCAGCCATAATACACCGGCCTCTCTGTAGTAACACAGAGCAGGTTCAGCCATAATACACCGGCCTCTCTGTGGTAATTATGGTTCAGCCATAATACACCGGCCTCTCTGTGGTAATTAGGTTCAGCCATAATACACCGGCCTCTCTGTGGTAATTATGGTTCAGCCATAATACACCGGCCTCTCTGTGGTAATTATGGTTCAGCCATAATAAACCGGCCTCTCTGTGGTAATTATGGTTCAGCCATAATAAACCGGCCTAGCTTCTCTTCCCTGTGTCCCCGTCACTGAGGAGGCAAAGTTCAACCCAAGCGCCGGTTTCTGGACACAGTGTCTTCCGTCCATATGCAGTAAACTTGTCTTCAGAACCGGAAGACACTATAGACACCATAGACACCATAATCATAAAACTGTAACCGTCTAGTTACTTCTCTGAAAACCGAAACGTATACCATAGATATATGGTTATTCACTGTAATTTTAGCTTGTTTCTGTGTTACATATAAATAATTTGCCTACATGTATCAACAGTATCCCTTTGCGACTATCCTATCTCTTCTGCAAACAGAGCGACATTGGTCGTATCAGGAGAGGGGTCTTTCAGACTGTCCAAATTTTCAGCCGTTAATTCTGAGGTCTGTTTTTTAACTGTTTTCAGTCGTTAATTCTGAGTTCTTTCAAACTGTCCAAGTTTTCAGCCGTTAATTCTAACCACCTGTGTTCTTTCTAACTGTTCAAGCTCCCAACCGTTAATTCTAACCACCCGTGTTCTTTCAAACTGCCAAAGATCTCAGACCTTAAAGTTAACCACCTGTGTTCTTTCAAACTGCCAAAGATCTCAGATGATAAAAAATGTAACCACCTGTGTTCTTTCAAAGTGCCGAAGATCTCAGACGCGAAATTTAACCACCTGTGTTCTTTCAAACTGTCCAAGTCGACAGTCTGCTCTTTTGCTTTCTTTTGTTGTGGTTACTCTGTTTTTATTCTGTAATACCGACTACAGCATCAAAAATACGGAAAACGAAACAAAGCGCACGAAATGAGCAAACGAGCACACAGTACACCAGCAGGTAACCCGGCCCTGTTCTGTCAATGCAGGGCATCGTGGTGGACCGGGACTTTGAAACCGTCCTGGACGACATTCGGAAGACACGCCTCCTGCACGTGAACTATGACGTCATCCTGCCCGTGCGGTCCACTTCGCGGGAGGAGATGCTACGCCGTATCCAGGCTCCGGGCGCATACAACCTTGACCCCTTGCACATGTTCTTCCTGCTGAAGGAGAAGATGCGTGCCTCTGACTTCTTCTACAAGATCAACAAGGACAAGGATGGAGGTGTCTCCAGAGATGAACTCAACTTGTTGTTTCAGGTTCATGCCATTTCCCTTTTTACTTTTGGTTCTTATTGTGTGTTTTTTGCGTTTTACAGCTAAAACCCTGAGGCTAACCCAGTGTTGGACCGTTTTCCCACACCAGTACATTTTCCCACACCAGTACATTTTCCCACACCAGTACATTTTCCCACACCAGTACACTTTCCCACACCAGTACATTTTCCCACACCAGTACATTTTCCCACACCAGTACATTTTCCCACACCAGTACATTTTCCCACACCAGTACATTTTCCCACACCAGTACACTTTCCCACACCAGTACATTTTCCCACACCAGTACATTTTCCCACACCAGTACATTTTCCCACACCAGTACACTTTTCAGTCATGCAAGGAGAGACAGTAGCGCAACAGCACCGGCTCTCGAAAGCCACGTTAAGCATGATCTCCAAAGCCACGTTAAGCATGATCTCCAAAGCCACGTTAAGCATGATCTCCAAAGCCACGTTAAGCATGATCTCCAAAGCCACGTTAAGCATGATCTCCAAAGCCACGTTAAGCATGATCTCCAAAGCCACGTTAAGCATGATCTCCAAAGCCACGTTAAGCATGATCTCCAAAGCCACTTAAGCATGATCTCCAAAGCCACGTTAAGCATGATCTCCAAAGCCACGTTAAGCATGATCTCCAAAGCCACATTAAGCATAATCTCGAAAGCCACATTAAGCATGATCTCGAAAGCCACGTTAAGCATGATCTGCAAAGCCACATTAAGCATAATCTCGAAAGCCACATTAAGCATGATCTCGAAAGCCACGTTAAGCATGATCTGCAAAGCCACATTAAGCATGATCTCCAAAGCCACATTGGTTATTCTAGAGAAACGGCCGAGTATTACTTCCTTCATTGTCCTAACTACCTTAACATCCGTGCAAGAACAATACTTACCCTCCCTAGCAACCAAACCAATATTAGAACACTACTGTACGGTAACTTAGACCTGCGACTTCCTGAAAACAAACACATATTCCTAACTGTTCATGAATTCATTAAGCTATCTAAACGACTTTAAAATCAGAACTGTAAGCTAGCAGGTAGCTGACCTGTAATATGATTTTGTTTTGTTTTTGTTTTTGTTTTTGGTTTTTTGTTTGTTTTTTTACCGTATTTTTACTGACTTGTGCACATGTGGTTTGTCCTGTTAACATAGTACAGTTAAGGGACGTTAAAAATCCAAGTATTAACTCCTTCTGTATATGTGATTATATGTTTTAATTATACAAATGACCGACTGCCTGCTCATACCTCTGAACTTTGTCAAAAATTAATAATTATGCTACTGTAGAAAAATGACTTCAAACCATCTTTCCCTTTCCGTCTCCCCACCCCCTCTGTCTCCTACGCCATTTCTCTCCGCTAGTATTTATTTAGGCCACCAGCCAATCTATCTGTCTACCTAACATTGTTTTGTTTTTTCAACTACAATTTGTTTTGACTGTTTTCTAGTGACTGTCCGTATTTTTGTGTGTTGTTATTGTTGTTTGTTTGTTTCTTTTTTGTTTTTATTGTTGTTATATTTTTGTCACGTCTCATTTACTGATAGCGAAGTGAAATTGTTCGTCCGCCATACATTGTGTTTTTTTCCAACTGCATGAGCTCATCGCCTATAAGCCATAGCTTGTTGATGAGCACATAATGATTTTTTGTATGTTTATTTCGTCTCGAATAAATTTTTGTTTAAACCAAATCCACATTAAGCATGATCTCGAAAGCCACATTAAGCATGATCTCGAAAGCCACATTAAGCATGATCTCGAAAGCTACATTAAGCATATCTCGAAAGCCACGTTAAACATGATCTCCAAAGTCACGTTAAGCATGATCTCCAAAGCCACGTTCAGCATGATCTCCAAAGCCACGTTAAACATGATCTCCAAAGCCACGTTAAGCATGATCTCCAAAGCCACGTTAAGCATGATCTCTAAAGCCACGTTAAGCATGATCTCCAAAGCCACATTAAGCATAATCTCCAGATCTCGAAAGCCACGTTAAACATGATCTCCAAAGCCACGTTAAACATGATCTCCAAAGCCACGTTAAACATGATCTCAAAAGCCACGTTAAGCATGATCTCAAAAGCCACGTTAAGCACGACTGAGTGTGGTCAGCACATGAACAGATGACCATTATGTGATGTTTTGCGCACGCGCGAGCGCGCAACTGTTTATCATTTCCATTTACCATGTGGTATTGTCTGTTTTGTGTGTGTGGGGGGGGGGGGGGGGGGGGGGGGGGGGGGGGGGGGGGTCATTTAGCTAAAATTAGACGCAGATACGTTTGAAATATTGCATTCAGCTACCGCTGCTCAGACGATGACGAAGGGAGCCAACAAGGCGATGACCTGATAACAACAACAGAGTATTTATGTCATTGGTCATGATGATGATGATGATGATGATGATGATGATGATGATGATGATGATGATGATGATATGATCGACGCGACGAAGGGAGCAACAAGGCGATGACCTGATAACAACAACAGAGTATTTATGTCATTGTCATGATGATGATGATGATGATGATGATGATGATGATGATGACGATGACGAAGGGAGCCAACAAGGCGATGACCTGATAACAACAACAGAGTATTTATGATGGTCATGATGGATATGATGATGATGATGATGATGATGATGATGATGATGACGAAGGGAGCCAACAAGGCGATGACCTGATAACAACAACAGAGTATTTATGTCATTGGTCATGATGATGATGATGATGATGATGATGATGATGATGATGATGATGATGATGACGACGACGACGAAGGGAGCAAACAAGGCGATGACCTGATAACAACAACAGAGTATTTATGTCATTGGTCATGATGATGATGATGATGATGATGATGATGATGATGATGATGATGATGATGATGATGACGAAGGGAACCAACAAGGCGATGACCTGATAACAACAACAGAGTATTTATGTCATTGATCATGATGATGATGATGATGATCATGATGGTGACGATGACGATGGCGTGCAGGAAGCGGGCATACCGGTAACAGGAAGTGTGATTGATGCCATTGTGGGCTTCATGGACACGGATGGAGACGGGACTATCGACTTGGCGTGAGTAGTGCGCACACACACGCATACACACACACACACACACACACACACACACACACACACACACACACACACACACACACACACACACACACACACACACACACTCACGCACGCACGCACGCACGCACGCACGCACGCACGCACGCACGCACGCCACACACACACACACACACACACACACACTCACTCACACACGCTCATGCACGCACGCGCAAGAAAAGAAAAGAAAAAGCCTTTTGTTTGTTTTGTTTGTTTTTAGTTTTTTGCTTTTAAAAAACACAGGCCTTAAATCAGCATTCTGCACATAGTTATCGCGTTTGTTTGTTGTTGTTGTAGTTGTGTTGTTGTTTTTGTTTTGGGTTGTTGTTTGTTCGTTTGTTTATTTTTTGTTTGTTTGTTTTGGGGGGTAAAATCTACTCATGGTTGACACAAATCTTGACACGAGTTTTTCTTCTCCCAGAAAACAAATGGTTTGAAATTTGTGTCTGTGTAATTTGCAGGGAATTCATGACGGGGGACAAGAAGCTAAAGAAAATCTCGCGGCTGGTGAAGCCAACGAAAGAAAAGAAGAAGAAGAAAGCGATAAAGGACGACAGTTACAGCAAATATTCCCGGACTTTCAAGAAGACAGAAATTGACCCCGTGACCCTGTCGGTCAAGGTCACGAAACCAAGTGAACGACTGAAATCCATTCCTGGAAATTCGGCGAGCTTACCACGGCTGGACGAAGATGAGGGATGAGAGACAGAAGAGCTGTACAATTTCTGATGCTCTATATGAGACATCGAATGAATGAGCAGATCTGAAAGACGACACGTTCTGAAAGCGAAATTTCGGTGGTCTTAAAAAAAGATTTTCACAAACTGGTCAAACTCCTGTTTTTACATACAGATATAGACACGTATCCAGGGGGCGGAAGAGGGAACTAGGCTAGAAGGGGGCAGAGAGGGAGAGAGAGGAGAGCTTGCCTAATAAAGGGAAATAACTAGATTTAGCTGCACCACACCAGAGAGTAACGCACTCTTTTTAAAGAGTTAGATCCAGTGCGAGGTATGCTTTAATACTAGTTGGCACTAGCAAAAAAGAAAGAAGGTCATTATCAGTACCTATTTGGGAGCAAAAGGCCCTTTCCGGACCCGGTTCAATCCTTTGTGGCAGATACAATACAATGGGAAGCCACAGAAACCAAGGTTGTGACTAAATAGTTAAAACTACAAAGGTCACAGTTTTGGTTTTGATCGCCAGCCAGACGCGACGTTTCACTGTGATTTGAATCCGTTTTGAATCTGTGTGTGTGTGTGTGTGTGTGTGTGTGTGTGTGTGTGTGTGTGTGTGTGTGCGTGCGTGCGTGCGTGCGTGCGTGCGTGCGTGTGCGTGTGCGCGCGCGCGTGTGTGTGTGTGTGTGTGTGTGACAGAGAAATTAAAAACGAGCCGTAAAATGTCAGAATTGTTCGGCAAATCTGCCTTCGTCTGGGGATTATTTCTGACAACTGACGTAGCCTATGTTAAAACATTGTTTACAAAGATATTTTTAAAATTGATGGTGACTAAAACTCGATGACTAGTAAAGCTCACGAACTGATGGGCTAACACGTTGTTCACTTAGACAGAGAGATAGAGAGATACCAATGAGATACACTTGGAATCACAAACAAGTATCTCTATGCATCAGTGTGATCTAACTTGGCAGGTTGGGCTTTCGGACAATTTGTTTGAGAAACATCGATTCATCAAAATAGAACAGCTCTGAAGAAATGTACTCAACTATACGACGAAACACAAGGAACAATTAAACACAAGCGCTTTCGACGGAGAGTCTTCGTCGGGTGTAAGAAGACAGAAAATAATAAAAGAAGAAGGAAGTAAAGAAGAAGATAACAAGGAGTTCTTTTATTATTTTTTATCTATCTTCTTACACCCGACGAAGACTCTATCGAAAGCGCTTGTGTTTAATTGTTCCTTGTGTTTCGTTGCATAGGTGAGTACATTTCTCTAGTTGTCTTTTGACAACCTCACCAGTAGTTGTCCACTCGTTCCAAAGATTCATCAAACTGACTTGTCTCCAACAAGCAAGAGAGGGTATTTATTTGCCACCGAAACTCTATAGAAACTCTCAAACGCATTCAATGAATCAGACTAAGACAATAAAAACGATGCTTCATAGAAGACAGCGTACAGTGTAACAGGTTCCACGCTCGGCAGAAATGAAGCAGAAGAGATGCAAGTGAATGTAAAAAGGTGCACGATGAGAAGTGAATGTAAAAAGGTGCACGATGAGAAGTGAATGTAAAAAGGTGCACGATGAGAAGTGAATGTAAAAAGGTGCACGATGAGAAGTGAATGTAAAAAGGTGCACGATGAGAAGTGAATGTAAAAAGGTGCACGATGAGAAGTGAATGTAAAAAGGTGCACGATGAGAAGTGAATGTAAAAAGGTGCACGATGAGAAGTGAATGTAAAAAGGTGCACCATGAGAAGTGGATGACTAAATCGCACAAATGTTCAGTTGCGCTATTGCCAGTGGGCCATACACTCTACGTGGCTTTCTTTGTGCTTCCTCTTTTTACTCCGCACGCCTCACCACAACATTCTCTCTCTCTCTCTCTCTCTCTCTCTCTCTCTCTATCTCTCCTCTCTTCTCTCTCTCTCTCTCTCTCTCTCTCTCTCTCTCTCTCTCTCTCTCTCTCTCTTGTGTGTGTGTGGTGGTACATCATCGTCACGTTATGTAACTATTACCTGCATAAAATACGATTCTCTTTCTGTTAAATCGTTTCGGAGCGAATGTAGCCGCGAAAACTATTCCCACAAAAACTTTTCCCAAAAGAACCATTCTCGACAGAATTATTCCCGCAAAAACAAACCATTCTCGCCAGAATTATTCCCGCAAAAACAGTCGTGCCAGGTGTATAACAACGTTTCCTCCAAATCTACTGCAGTTGCTTTTGTAATTTTAAATGTTTCTTCAATAAGTAAAACACTTGTATACAACATCAATAAGTAAAACACTCGTATACAGCATTAATAAGTAAAAGAATTGTTTACAACATCAAAAAGAAAAATCTGCATGTGTTCCCCAATAAGCGAAACACTTGTTTACAAGACAAGAAATGCTATATATTGCTCAGTAGAGGCCAATGGTCACTTATATAATTATATAATGTCTATGGGGACACGGTCATTCAAAGAGGTGCATAACGGTCTCAGACCAGTGGTCACTTCTATGTGGACACGGTCTGATACCAGTGGTCACTACTGTCTATGTGGACACGGTCGGATATCAGTGGTCACTACTGTCTATGTGGACACGGTCGGATATCAGTGGTCACTACTGTCTATGTGGACACGGTCTGATACCAGTGGTCACTACTGTCTATGTGGACACGGTCTGATACCAGTGGTCACTACTGTCTATGTGGACACGGCCGTTCAAAGAGGTGCATGGCTGTGTGAGGCCAGTGCCTCCTGCACACTCCCAGCTGACGCAGACACCTGTCCAGTGTGACCTCCTCAACTCCACAGTCCGTGAAGAGCAACAGGTGGACGGTGGCGGACGTCAGGTGCTGCAGACGTTGCAGGTGTTGCGACAGGTGCCGTGTCACTGCCGCCTCGTTCTGCCAGTCTCCGTACATGTCAACGTTGTAAGCCAGTCCCAGATTGCACGGAAAGAAAGAACCAATCGTCACGTGCGAAACCGTTGCATCTTCGGTCTGGTCTGGACGTTGCTTGGCTGCCCTGTGGTTGGCTGATGATTCGTAGCATTCACCTCCGGCCCTTGGGACCGGTTTGTCAGCCGGTTCCTGTGAAGCGGTCAGAAAACTGTTTTCTGTGATGTGGGCAACGTTTCCTTTCAGCAGACGGTACGGAAGCCAGTTGACGATGACGCGATGTTGTGGAAAGAGACGCTGCGAACTTGGTGAGAGCATAGCGGCCTCCAGCAGTTGTGTCTGACGGCAGGATGCTGCTGACACGGCAGAGACACTGCGGTAAGGTGCCGTTGGAATTTTCACCAGACGAATGTCGAAATAAAAACTGTGGACTGCCTGCAATGAAGCGGGATCCAGTTGTGAATGAGGTTGATTTGATATTTCTTATTATGCAATGCCAATGTCTGTCTGTGTCTGTCTGCCTGTTTGTCTGTTTACCTGTTTGCCTGTGCACGTGTCTGCATGCCTGCCTATCTACCTGTCTGTCTTTCTGTTTGCCTCCAGAATTCAAAGGTACCAGACAAACACATGAGCGGTGTCATTTTTGTCCATCATTCACATCGCCTATCCTTGGTTTATGGAGAACACAGATGGCATTCTCGTAACCGCTTGGCTTTCTTGGCATCCACGCCAATTTTGTATGCGGCGCCTGATATTGCTGTTCTACAGCTCTGCTTTTGGCAGTCATAGAGATGGAACAAAGGACTGAGCATGGGGCTAGTTCCTAACAGCGATGTTTCCAACGAAAGCGGAAAGAAAATGTCCAACAAATTGCTGACTGCTGTCTCGTACACGAAGGATTTGCAAGCTGACGCGCTTCCACCGCCTGACCGATATTTTTGTTGTTCCTAATACACCTGCACTCATACTATGTGCAATTCAAGATGAACTTTTCAAAACTGGAGTTTGTCTAAAGAACGGCAGAGCGCGGAGGAAATAATCCCCAAACAATCATGACAGTGTTGTAATTAAAACGTGTACTTCAGGTTCAGTTCAGTGCACGATGGTACCCACACGCTGGGCAAAGTTCAGTGCACCATGGTATCTACACGCTGGCCAAAGTTCAGTGCACCATGGTATCTACACGCTGGGCAAAGTTCAGTGAACTTTTCAAAACTG
The DNA here is from genome assembly GCA_018857735.1 of Alviniconcha marisindica. Lineage (NCBI taxonomy): Eukaryota > Metazoa > Mollusca > Gastropoda > Provannidae > Alviniconcha > Alviniconcha marisindica. The sequence continues at coordinate 205,957 of JABMCL010000057.1, forward strand.
GAGTTTGTCAAAGAACCGGCAAAGTTCGGGACGAGGAAATAATCCCCAAACAATCATGACATGTGTAAATTTAAACGTGTACCATCAGTTCAGTGCACCATGGTATCACACGCTGGCCAAAGTTCAGTGCACCATGGTATCTAACGCTGGGCAAAGTTCAGTGCACCATGGTATCTACACGCTGGCCAAAGTTCAGTGCACCATGGTATCTACACGCTGGCCAAAGTTCAGTGCACCATGGTATCTACACGCTGGCCAAAGTTCAGTGCACCATGGTATCTACACGCTGGCCAAAGTTCAGTGCACCATGGTATCTACACGCTGGCCAAAGTTCAGTGCACCATGGTATCTACACGCTGGCCAAAGTTCAGTGCACCATGGTATCTACACGCTGGCCAAAGGCCATACATTCGCTGCTCGCCATCTCTCGGAAGTTTCCCAGCTGCTGCCTTTGGAACTGTTCTGTGGTCGGTCTGACTGACAGTAGCCTAGCTATTGACTAAACTATAGACTAGCTAGACTTCCTAGTATTCAGAAAGCCACAAATCATCGAAACTCCAGACAAACCGGTCCCGAGGACTATTCAGTCATCAGGTGAGGTCACCAAGGTAACCGACAGCCAAAGCGAGGCTTAGATGTGTAGGTTACGCTACACACGACCGAATTTCTACACGGTATCGCCATGTCTTCACACCCTGGCCTCGCTTTCGGGACCCACCATGACCTAGCTGATGTCGAATGAACCGCTCCGACCAATATGTATGCAATGAAAAGAACAAGAAAGAAAAGAACAGGATTAAATCTTACTCTTTGGAGCAAGTGCTGGTAGTCCTGGTTGAGAGACCTCCACTGGAGCTGCTTGTTGTCTCCTTTAGTAGTGATTGCTTCCCTTGCCAGTCTGCCGTCGTCCCTCAAGGCGCGGTGCAGGTGATCGATCATGAGCTTCACAAGGCCTTGACCCTGCAGGCGGTCACTGACCCTGCCAGAGGTCAGTACCAGCGTGCTACCTTCGTCTACCACCTTAGCTGCTGCGAACCCTACCTGACAAAATCAAAATAGCATGTGGTAAAAACAAGGGAGGGATTCAATAATAATCATAATGATAACACGAATATGGGACACAGCGTAGGTTACACGCAAGCACTCATGCATGCATTCACACGCAGGCACATACACGCACCTGACCTTGATTAATAGTTTGACCAATAGCAAGTAGCCTATAGCGACTCTCTCTCTCTCTCTCTCTCTCTCTCTCTCTCTCTCTCTCTCTCTCTCTCTCTCTCTCTCTCTCTCTCTCTCTCTCTCTCTCTCTCTCTCTCTCGCTGGCTCGGATACCCAGTGCACCTTCGTGTCCCCGCAGGGCTCCCGGCGCTAGCATACAGCTCCACGGAACTGGTCGCCTACTTTGGTCGCGTAATTTGGTTGCCTACTTTGGTCACGTAATTGGTCACATACTTTGGTCAAATAACTGGTCGCCTACTTTAGGCCTGTTCTTAATTGGGCGAACATTTGTTCGCGAACACAGTTGGGAATATTCGGTGAATATAGTTGGTTCTTAATTGGGCGAACTTTTGCTTCGCGAATATAGTTCGGAGTTTTCGTCGAACTGCGACGAAGCTATATTCGGGGTCCAAAAAGCTTCGCCCAGCATGTTCTGGCAATATTCGCCCAGTTCGACGAACATCGCCTCTGATTGGCTGAGAGCAGAGCTCTCCTGTGGATGAGGAAGAAATAAAAAGAAAATGGACGACGGTGTTGCTAGCTACTTCACTCGCTTCGGAGGGATTTTATTTTATTTATTAGTTGACTTTTGGGAGGCGCAGCCTTGTCTCTGGGACCCAGAATGGCATAGTAGTTAGTTGAATTACCCTGTGAGGGATGATTAAAGTATATTGACTTGACTTGACTTGACTTTAGCCTACATTTGGGATCATGCTGTGTGCTGCGCGTCTGCCGCAATTTCGAGCCGAAGCTTGCATCTCATTACAAAGCCAGCTAAGAACGAAGTATAGTTCGTCGAACTGTCCGAACCATGTTGGGCGAACTAAAAGTTCAGTTAAGAAACGACTCATAGTTCGTCGAACTGTCCGAACCATGTTGGGCGAACTAAAAGTTCAGTTAAGAAACGACTCATAGTTCGTCGAACTGTCCGAACCATGTTCGGTGAACTAAAAGTTCAGTTAAGAAACGACTCATAGTTCGTCGAACTGTCCGAAGCATCTTCGACGAACAAGCACTCGCCCAGTTAAGAACGGGCTTTAGTCACGTAACTGGTCGCCTACTTTGGTTACGTAACTTGGTCGCCTACCTTGGTGACGTAATCTGGTCACCTACTCTGATCAGCCACCTCTTTACTCACTACGGCGTCCTTCTGCTCACACACCTCTGTACTATACTCACTACGGCGTCCTTCTGCTCACACACCGCTGTACTATACTCACTACGGCGTCCTTCTGCTCACAAACCGCTGTACTATACTCACTACGGCGTCCTTCTGCTCACACACCCGTACTATACTCACTATGGCGTCCTTCTGCTCACACACCTCTGTACTGTACTCACTACGGCGTCCTTCTGCTCACACACCGCTGTACTATACTCACTACGGCGTCCTTCTGCTCACAACTGTTATACTCACTATGGCGTCCTTCTGCTCACAACCTGTTATACTATATTCACTATGGCGTCCTCTGCTCACAACCGCTGTACTATACTCATATGGCTCCTCTGCTCACACACTGTTATACTCACTATGGCGTCCTTCTGCTCACAAGCCTCTGTATATACTCACTATGGCGTCCTGCTGCTCACACACCTCTGTACTATACTCACTATGGCGTCCTGCTGCTCACACACCGCTGTACTATACTCATTATGGCCTCCTTCTGCTCACACACCGCTGTACTCACTATGGCGTCCTTCTGCTCACACATTCTGTACTATACTCCCGGATGGCGTGGTAACGCCACACACCGCTGTACTCACTAATGGCGTCCCTTTATGCTGACACAGCAGTTCTGTAAAAGGGTGGCCAGGATCTGTACGCCCGGTAGGTAATCCCTGCCCCAGTGATGTCGCTCTAATGCCAGCCGATGGACGTCACTCCCTGCCTCCCTGACGTCACTCCCTGCCTCCCTGACGTCACTCCCTGCCTCCGAGGTCATTTGATAGAAAGCTTGACGCTGTGCACTGGGAAAACATATATTATTGGAATTGATCGTGCATAATACCAGCCTTCTCCACACACATGTGTCTAACAGGTAGAACAGATCGAAAGAAAAACTCGAAAAGAAGGCTTCGTTTATTAATCTTTACATTAATTTTCATGAGTTGCTTTCCAGCTGTGACATCTGATTAATCCCGCTAATCGTTACTGACGACACTCAGAATTTAAACTGAAAATAAAACCAAATGGCATTTAAAACAAATGTTTCAATATCAAGTTTTATTTTGATCACATCTACTTCTTGGAGAAAGTCCGGCCTCCTTGGACGCAACATGCTTTGAGAAAGTGAGTACTTGTAGTTGATGTGGTGTGTCTTCCATCACACGTTGTATTCATAATCAAAAGATTTGTCAATTCATTTGTCAGTATGCTAAGAGACTCAGGTTTACTGAGCACTTCCTGGTACCAGTGTTCTACCTTTGTAGTGCAATTGTCTTTGATTCTTACTGGTACCAGTGTTCTACCTTTGTAGTACAGTTGTCTTTGATTCTTACTGGTACCAGTGTTCTACCTTTGTAGTGCAATTGTCTTTGATTCTTACTGGTACCAGTGTTCTACCTTTGTAGTGCAATTGTCTTTGATTCTTACTGGTACCAGTGTTCTACCTTTGTAGTACAGTTGTCTTTGATTCTTACTGGTACCAGTGTTCTACCTTTGTAGTGCAGTTGTCTTTGATTCTTACTGGTACCAGTGTTCTACCTTTGTAGTGCAATTGTCTTTGATTCTTACTGGTACCAGTGTTCTACCTTTGTAGTACAGTTGTCTTTGATTCTTACTGGTACCAGTGTTCTACCTTTGTAGTGCAGTTGTCTTTGATTCTTACGGGACACATGTTCTACCTTTTAGTGCAATGTCTTTGATTCTTACTGGTACCAGTGTTCTACCTTTGCAGTGCAGTTGTCTTTGATTCTTACTGGTACCAGTGTTCTACCTTTGTAGTGCAGTTGTCTTTGATTCTACGTGGAATCGAGCCACGCAAGTGCATGCAGTCTGTAAGTCAGAAAGAGGACACATTTTCCATTTAGCTGCAAGTCTATAAGTCAGAAAGAGGACACATTTTCCATTTAGCTGCAAGTCCATAAGTCAGAAAGAGGACACATTTTCCATTTAGCTGCAAGTCTATAAGTCAGAAAGAGGACACATTTTCCATTTAGCTGCAAGTCTATAAGTCAGAAAGAGGACACATTTTCCATTTAGCTGCAAGTCTATAAGTCAGAAAGAGGACACATTTTCCATTTAGCTGCAAGTCTATAAGTCAGAAAGAGGACACATTTTCCATTTAGCTGCAAGTCTATAAGTCAGAAAGAGGACACATTTTCCATTTAGCTGCAAGTCTATAAGTCAGAAAGAGGACACATTTTCCATTTAGCTGCAAGTCTATAAGTCAGAAAGAGGACACATTTTCCATTTACCCGCAAGTCTGTAAGTCAGAAAGAGGACACATTTTCCATTTAGCTGCAAGTCTATAAGTCAGAAAGAGGACACATTTTCCATTTAGCTGCAAGTCTATAAGTCAGAAAGAGGACACCTTTTCCATTTACCCGCAAGTCTGTAAGTCAGAAAGAGGACACATTTTCCATTTAGCTGCAAGTCTGTAAGTCAGAAAGAGGACACATTTTCCATTTAGCTGCAAGTCTGTAAGTCAGAAAGAGGACAAATGTTCCACTTACTTGAAAATATTCCCGAAAGTCCCGGATGTGAGCAAAAGGCGCCGCTGCAGCCCAGACATGAGCATTCTCCTCCTGTGCCTAAAAACCAACAACTGCTGCTTTTTTCCCTCCACATCATCTGCTGTGTTATCGGCACTCTATGACAGGCTGCGTGCCAGAGAGAACGTACAAATCCCTGAAGGCAAAGCGCAGATCTTCCCTTGTATCCGTTGTTGCTGTGTTGTTTTTGAAACATCTGTTTGTCTCATATCGAAAGCAAAGCAAACTAGTTCGCGGCGTGAATTTCTCCATATTTATCATTTAGTCATACGAAATGTGCCATCCGGATTTCCGTCATCAAGCATTAACAGAAAATTATTTCTTGATGTTGTAATCCCATGGGATAATTTCTCTCTAAGCTGACATAAGTGTGGTCTCGCTGGACATACTTGAACACACCGAGAGCCCCTGCGCTGCACACACACACACACTCACACACACTCACACACACGCACCACACACACGCACGCACGCACGCACGCACGCACGCACGCACGCACACACACACACATGCACACACACCACACACACACACACCCACACACACACACACACACACACACACACACAAACACACACACACACACACACACCACACACACGCACCACACACACACACACACGCACCACACACACACCACACACACACCACCACACACACACCACACACACACACACACCACCACACACACAACACACACACACACACACCACGCACGCACGCACGCACGCACAACCACACACACACACACACACACACACACACACACACACACACACACACACACACACACACACACACACACATTAATAAATCACCTGATCTCGGGTACGATTTCCAGTTGTATGAAAGTCCAACATTGCGATTCATTCATCCTGTTTCACATGATGACAATACTCTTCCTAAAGCGACACTCGTCTGTCAGAATCAAACCACCGCCATCTTGGGAGATAAGTAATAAAATCTTGTGAATCAGCGTCCAGACACTAAGTGTTGGTCATGCAAAGCGCGACGGTAACTTTAATGTCAACGTCGAAACAACCTGATGAATGACATCAAACTTCCATTCCGTTTTCTAGTTCATTTTGTATGGTTTGGTTTGTTTTCCCCCCACCATTACAAATGAAGGCCAACAAGGCAGCAATCGGATTTTAGAACTGCTCTTGTGAAACAAGCTTTGGACAGGCCAAGAGAATGTATGCCAGGGTCTTATCAATTGCGTACCACTCGGAAAACGCGCAGGTGTTTTGGACCGAAAGCAATGGACTTGCCTGCTTCAGACAAAGAGATCCAAACATGATGTATCAGCTGCGTCCTTCTTATGGAATTGGAAACTGCAGTGGAAAAACAGAATACTTTAGCTCAGCGATACTGTTGTTCGGTAAATGCGGTGTAAAAACAGAATACTTTGTTTGGCTCAGCGATACCGTTGTTCGGTAAATACGGTTAAAAACCAAACGGGCTTTATAGAGGGGTCTATAATTAGGGGCAAGCAGTGCACTCTGAGCCTGTCTTCTAGCCAGTCTTTTAAGGAAGGATACATTCGTCCAGGTTCTTCTTCTGTTGCTGGTGTCGTCATTGTTTCTTTGGCTGGTCCCTCCGTCTGGAGCAGTCTCCCTTGTGTGTGTGCGTCATGCTCAAACTTTCTTTCCTCGAGTCACAGCGCAGCACTCATCACCTTTTCCCCGTGTCTTATTCCTGACACTCATCACCTTTTCCCTGTTTCTTACTCCACTCATCACCTTTTCCCTGTTTCTTACTGCACTCATCACCTTTTCCCCGTGTCTTACTCCGGACACTCATCACCTTTTCCCCGTGTCTTACTCCGGACACTCATCACCTTTTCCCCGTGTCTTACTCCGGACACTCATCACCTTTTCCCCGTGTCATTGTTTCTTTGGCTGGTCCCTCCGTCTGGAGCAGTCTCCCTTGTGTGTGTGCGTCATGCTCAAACTTTCTTTCCTCGAGTCACAGCGCAGCACTCATCACCTTTTCCCCGTGTCTTATCCTGACACTCATCACCTTTTCCCTGTTTACTCTCCACTCATCACCTTTTCCCTGTTTCTTACTGCACTCATCACCTTTTCCCCGTGTCTTACTCCGGACACTCATCACCTTTTCCCCGTGTCTTACTCCACTCATCACCTTTTCCCCGTGTCTTACTCCGGACACTCATCACCTTTCCCCCGTGTCTTACTCCGGACACTTCCAGCGGTCTCCAGCCTGCCTCAAGTAAATGTGTGTGGGGGGGGGGGGGGGGGGGGGGGTGCGTGCGTACGTGCATGCGTGCGTACGTGTGTGCTTGCGTGCGCGCGCATGTATGTGTCTATATTGCGGGAGGGGGGGGGGGACGATGATTGATGACAAATTTGTGTATTTTAATATTTTGTTTTGATGTCAGTTGTTGTTGTTTTTTAACTGGAGTATGAAACGTAGGCGCCTGGGGTTCATCTGAGAAAGGGTGCTCTAAGACCCCGCTGTTATCATTATTATTTGTGTCGTTGTTGATGTTGTTGTTTCGGATGCTGTTTGTTTCTTACTGCTGCTCCTACTGCTTATTGCTGTTGTTCTTGTCGATGATGATGATGATGATGATGATGTAGCAGTTAACTTTTCTTCATCACTGTCATGTCAAAGTGCGTCTACTAAACATTAAAAACCATTTCCACAGACTGAAGATCCGGCAGTTGAACATCTTGGGCAGTATCGAGAGACAAGATATTCTTGTTCAGGACACTCAGAAGCTGAAGATCGTCAGCTGAATTCAAGGACAAGCTCCACCCACTGCGCTTCTCTGGGAGTTGCTTCCCTTCCTCAGCGGACAGGAAGGGACTGTCCTGGAGATCCTCAGCGGACAGGAAGGGACTGTCCTGGAGATCCTCAGCGGGCAGGAAGGGACTGTCCTGGAGATCCTCAGCGGGCAGGAAGGGACTGTCCTGGAGATCCTCAGCGGGCAGGAAGGGACTGTCCTGGAGATCCTCAGCGGGCAGGAAGGGACTGTCCTGGAGATCCTCAGCGGGCAGGAAGGGACTGTCCTGGAGATCTGGCGGTTGGCTGTTTCTCTTCAATGGTGGCAGATCTGTGCTGTGGAGGTGTGAGGCTTGCAAGCTGTCATCATGCAGGAACAGTATGTTGTGCTCTAATTCTTCGTCAGAGAACTGAGGAAACACCATAGAGAAATGGTCACCCAAAAATGTATTTAGCCGGGTCAAGTCTTCCCCCACCATGGACTTTTTTCCTTCGGCAACCTTCTTCTCGTTTCCAGCCAGGTGGTGTGTGTGTGAGAGCGGCGCCAAGCCAAACAGGCCGCCACTCTTGGCTGTGGCGGCGCCGTCAGCTGTGGGACCAGAGGCGCCAGAAGCTAAGGGATGGTTCAACTGATGGTTCAAGGGGTGGTTTAAGGAGGGGTTTAAGGGATGGCTAGAGAAAGGTTTTTCCAAAACGAAACGTTCCTCCCAAGCGATGTTCCTCAGGAAACTAGCCATGGTGGGATCCGTAGTGACCGTTACTTCTGAATCGTCGTTAAGAAAGCCAGAGTGCAGCAGAGAATCGGCCCACACAGACCTCTGCTCGGCACCAGCTGCCCCGATAGAACCCTGGAGCTGTGTCAGCCTGTCTGTCTCTGGGGTCAGAGCACCGTGACCACCACGACGGTTGGAGTTAGGGAGCTGTGTCAGCCTGTCTGTCTCTGGAATCCTTGTCACTGATTCCTTGCCTCTTCTCCCGTAGTCTTCTGTAGCTCCAGCCCTGAGGATCAAGAACAAACGAACCAATCTGAAACAACTGTTGCAGAGAACACCGTAAATTCTGGAATATGTCCACACACACACACACACACACACACACACACACCACACACACACACACACACACACACACACACACACACACACAAGTGCAGCTCCTATCATAGTTGGACTGGAAACTTCCTGTTCCTGACGATCTCGGCCAGATCTGCTGTACTGCCGCCAGTATAATTATTGTGTCCACTGGACTGTATTGGAACATTATGAGAACCGTTCTGTCAACTCCCACCGGTATACTCTATCTGTTAGACTACACAGGCCGGATAATTCTGAAAAATGTTATTCTCACTGTCGCCTGTATACTCCATCTGTTAGACTACACAGGCCGGATAATTCTGAAAAATGGTATTCTCACTGTCGCCTGTATACTCCATCTGTTAGACTACACAGGCCGGGTAATTCTGAGAAATGGTATTCTCACTGTCGCCTGTATACTCCATCTGTTAGACTACACAGGCCGGGTAATTCTGAGAAATGGTAGTTATTCTCATTGTTGCCTGTATACTCCATCTGTTAGACTACACAGGCCGGGTAATTCTGAGAAATGGTATTCCCACTGTCGCCTGTATACTCCATCTGTTAGACTACACAGGCCGGATAATTCTGAATTGTTTTATTCTCACTGTTGCCTTTATACTCTGTTAGACTACACAGGCCGGATAATTCTGATAAATGTTATTCTCATTGTTGCCTGTATACTCCATCTGTTGGACTACACAGGCCGGGTAATTCTGAGAAATGGTATTCTCACTGTCGCCTGTATACTCCATCTGTTGGACCCACACAAGTGCAACTGCTATCATCGTTGGACAGGAAAGAAAAGTGCCTGCCTGCTCCCGGCGGTCCCGACTAGATCTGCTGTACTGGATAATTATGACAAAAGTTATTTTCAACTGCGCCAGTTTTTATGTTACACTCAAGTTTACTATGCCAGACATGTTAATGAGAACGTCTAGACACGAACGGCCCCCGGCATTAAAGTCAATCGATTCCATCCAGTCTTTGTCTTTATAGCGGCAGACAGCTGTGTCTGCCGGCCCACCGGTCGCCTCGCCTCACCACAAACCCAGGCTGCCGCACATAATATATTCTCATTAAGTCCCGTTTCTATCTTGAGATCAACATTGCTCAGCCGTTTCCTCGGATGCGGCATAAACTGAGCCCGACTTGTCCTACCTTGACCTATACAAGGATGGCTGTTTCCAGGACCTCCATGGCCCGTCCCTAATAAGCCCTATGGTTTCTGTGGGCGTTGAGCCCCAACTTTAGGGCCACTTTCCGTGAAACGGTTTCTATTTCTGGTCGTTGCAACAAATACAACAAATGCAAACAGAGTCGATAAGGGCGACACCTGATGACTCGTCCAGCATCAAAGGGAGTTAATCAGCGCCCGAAAGACGGCCACACGAACACAACAACCAAACCTCAAACGCCAGCATGATTATTACCTGGCATGCGAGTAAAAAAGATAAGGTACATAAACTCCACCAAAGGTAGCCTGATTCCGAAACAAATGAACGCCAACGTAAAAAGAAACAAATACAAGTGGCTGTATATTTTCAACTCGGTCCCGGGTTTCTTGTTGTTAGGGTTTACCTGAAGGCCGTCCTTAACATGGCTTTGCTGACTCAGCGAAGGACTACTTGCTGAAGATATCTTCGGTTCTTCAGATGAAACGCGCCATTGGCCGCAGAAGCACATCCCTTCTTTTGCTCTAAGTTCTTGCAACTGATGGGTCCCACATCATCCGCTGATGCTCCGGGCGGTAAGTAAACATGGCGCTTAACGTCCACAGAAACCACAAGGCTTATTAGAGACGGGGAGAAGAGTGGGAGGGGGTATGGAGGGGGGGGGGAGGAAGAGGGAGATTATATATCTGTCGCACCACTGCACCAGAATGACTCCTGCATTAAGATGGGCAGTGATGAGAACCATTTTAATGTTTAATTAATTGTGAGAGACAAAGTCACAAGACAGTGTCCACAAACCACAACCTTTTTGAAGAGAAAGGAGAGCCGAAGCGGAATCGAACCGAGGTCCTTCTGCTAACCAGCCCAACGCCTTACCGCTGGGCCAAACCATGGACCTATATATACATAACATATAGGCCCATGTCCAAACCGGCTCACTGTTTCCGGGAGATAGAATCTTCCATTTTGTTATCCTCACACGTGGCAGCTTCCCCTTCCAATGGCCGCAGGTGATGCAATGTGTTGGCCAAGTCAAGTCAAGTCAAGGAATTTATTTTAGAAACCCCTGTGCGATGTGTTAGCGAAATCAAGTCAAGTCAGGGAATTTAATTCAGAAACCCCTGTGCGATGTGTTGGCGAAATCAAGTCAAGTCAAGGAATTTAATTCAGAAACCCCTGTGCGATATGTTGGCGAAATCAAGTCAAGTCAAGGAATTTATTCCAGAAACACCTTGGCGATGTTTTGGCGAAATCAAGTCAAGTCAAGGAATTTATTCCAGAAACACCTTGGCGATGTGTTGGCGAAACGGTGGAAGCAAAGAGCGTTCAGTGCTTCAGTTGTACAATCTGTGGTCGAAGCTACTTCGCTAACCCGCTCCGCTGTACATTAAGAACGGCCTTTAGATCGATAGTTATCGTACTTTGACTCGTAACTCATGTCGACCAGGACTGACAAATCAAAAGGACGTCTGCTGGAAAGACATCTCTCTCTCTCTCTCTCTCTCTCTCTCTCTCTCTCTCTCTCTCTCTCTCTCTCTCTCTCTCTCTCTGATTCCCGTTTCGCAAGATGTTTTCTTTTATACCCCCCCCCTCTTCGATGTTGTGTGTGTGTGTGTGTGTGTGTGTGTGTGTGTGTGTGTGTGTGTGTGTTGTCTGTCTGTCTGTCTGTCTGTCTGTCTGTCTGTCTCGATGTGTTTGTGTCTGTGTGTCTGTGTGTCTCTGTGTGTATCTCTGTGTGTTTTGCTGTTGTTGTTGTTATTTTAATTTTTGTTTAACTCAGTTCGTTGTACTGTTTGGTTGTGGTGTAACTGTATCAAGGACAGGCTGCCCTACAGGCATTCATATCTAAACCGTTATCCCGGCCTGAGTAATAAAGTCAATCAGTCAGTCAGTCAGTCTCCTCTCTCTCTCTCTCTCTCTCTCTCTCTCTCTCTCTCTCTCTCTCTCTCTCTCTCTCTCTCACACACACACACACACCACCACACACACACACACACACACACACACACACACACACACACACACACACACACACACACACACACACACACACAAATCCCCGTTCTGTTGGTCAGAAATGAAGGCGAAGAGCATGGTAGAAAATGACTTGTCTGATTGATATTTCTAACCTGTGTCTGAACCATCACGCTGCTCCTTCCAGGACCAGTGACGCTTAACGTCCACAGAAACCTCTCGCCGTTATACAGACGAGGGAAACCCGAAACCGCGTGACTGACTGCCACCAGAACCACTACAACTTCCCTCGCGGGCCTGCATCACACCCATCTTAATGCTTCATCCTGCTGCTGGCAGTAACTGCTGTGTCCTAAATCACTGTCTTGGATCACGCGTGTGCCCATCATGAGCGAGAGTTTAAAATAACACACTCCACTGTGAGAAAAGCCCGCAGTTGGCACTGAGTACACTCGTCCAGTAGATCCAAACTGAAACGTTTTGACTGAGACCCAAGCGTTTATAAGGCCGTCAGTCGTAAGAACGACTGTCAAAGATCATTGTGGAAACCCTGACCCAAGCGTTTATAAGGCTGTCAGTCGTAAGAACGACTGTCAAAGATCATTGTGGAAACCCTGACCCAAGCGTTTATAAGGCTGTCAGTCGTAAGAATGACCGTCAATGATCATTGTGGAAACCCTGACCCAAGCGTTTATAAGGCTCAGTCGTAAGAACGACTGTCAATGATCATTGTGGAAACCCTGATCAGAGAGATCACCTTGACTGTATCTTGTAACAATGATCTGAACATATGACTATTATTAGACTATACATCTTGTAGCAATGATCTGAACATATTATTATTATTATTGATCGCTTTTATATAGCGCTATTGGCTCCGCTCTCGAGCAGACTCACTGCGCTCGCATGTGATTTTACATGAGTGAATAGCTTTTTATAGCGCATTTTTGAATATCCACCGAAGTGGTGTAATCTGACTATTACTAGACTATGCATCTTGTAGCAATGATCTGAACATATCACTATTCCTACAATATGCATCATGTATGAATGATCTGAACATAAGACTATTACTACGATATGCATTATATCTGAACATAAGACTTACTACAATATGCATTATATCTGAACATAAGTCTATTACTACAATATGCATCATATCTGAACATATGACTATTACTACAATATGCATCATATCTGAACATATGACTATTACTACAATATGCATAATATCTGAACATATGACTATTACTACAATATGCATCATATCTGAACATATGACTATTACTAGACTATGCAGCTTGTGCATGTCCCAGAACGTACGACTGTTACTCAGCCATGTATATCGGCGTCGTGGACATCATCACACCAGTGTGTCAGAAACCCAGGACGCCATCAGTCCCTCAGTCGACGGACCAGTTGCTCAACCAGTAATAATAATAACAACGACACAAATAGCTACAGTGAAGTCATGTTGATGGCGATGGTGGTGACGATGACGACGATGGCGATGTGAAACATCAGCTGATGATGATGAGAACGGACTAAGACTTCTGACGCCTCACTTCCTGTTTGCACAAACACGTCAAGATGCTGGCAACAACATGACAAACAGAATTTGTTTTGTTTTCAATAGTGAGACGGAAGGAGTATGTGAAAGAGTTAGACAGATATTGACACATATCAAAAGAGAGGGGGAAACGACAGGAAATAGTCCTATGTAAATAAATACGCGCCAGACAACGAGAGATGTAGAAGAAGAAAGAAAACAGTAATAGAATGACACCATCTGACTTTACCTAAAATATCCTTGGAACATGCCTTCTGCCCCGAACCGTCGGTCACCGCCACCACCCCTTTCTGACGTGGATGCCAGAGCCACGGTTGTGCCAGACTTGTGCTGACGACCGGGAGACACGGGTGAGTGGTGGAGAGTAGGGGCGGGAAGATGCTGTTGCTGGAGCAAGCCCTCATCCAGACTCCACAGCTCGTGCTCCGTGTGGCCAAGGGCGGCTGTCGGCACGACCACAAGCAAGTTCATCAACATCCACGCTGACGATGCGCCAGTCATCTGGAGTACACACACAGTTCACATGTCAGTGTCATACATTTCCAATCATCAGTGACACAGCATCGGG
>JABMCL010000057.1:227500-242500 GCA_018857735.1 Alviniconcha marisindica
ACCATACAGGCCTGTGACTCATCAGCTAGGTCAGCACCTCGGTGTTACCATACAGGCCTGTGACTCATCAGCTAGGTCAGCACCTCGGTGTTACCATACAGGCCTGTGACTCATCAGCTAGGTCAGCACCTCGGTGTTACCATACAGGCCTGTGACTCATCAGCTAGGTCAGCACCTCGGTGTTACCATACAGGCCTGTGACTCATCAGCTAGGTCAGCACCTCGGTGTTACCATACAGGCCTGTGACTCTCACTAGTCGACCTCTGTTACCATACAGTCCTGTGACTCCTCAGCTAGGTCGGATTCGGTGTTACCTACATTCCCTTTACTCATCTGTCTAGCGTCAGCACTCGTGTTACCATGCAGGTCTGTTCCTCTAACACGACTCATGCCTCTTTCCTCTAATCCTGCAGTCATCCGATATCAATTTTCTAACACGTATAAAATCAAAAACACGTAATTTGCCACCCGCAATAAGTCGTGTTTACAGTGGGCACGTTCAAGACGACTAACACCTTTCTCTAATGCTGACAATACAATAACACGTATAACAATACAGTAACACGTATAACAATACAGTAACACGTATAACAATGCAATAACACGTATAACAATGCAATAACATGTATAACAATACAGTAACACGTATAACAATGCAATAACACGTATAACAGTACAATCACACGTATAACAATACAATAACACGTATAACAATGCAATAACACGTATAACAATACAATAACACGTATAACAATGCAATAACACGTACGTTTCCTCTTCTTACGACACATGGATGACAGCAGTCTTTGCAGGTATACAGGGAGTGATTTTCCACATTATACAGGGAGTGATTTTCCACATTATACAGGGTGTGATTTTTCGCATTGTGTAAAGCACAAAGCCAGGGGTGTTTTTTTGCACTGAGTGCCGTTCTGGCGACACATACAGGGTTCCGGGCTGCCCACACACAGGGTTCCGGGCTGCCCACACACAGGGTTCCGGGCTGCCCACTGCCCGAGCAGCATCAGCCAATCAGAACGTCACAAATAACACTCAGTGTCAAAAGGTCGAAGAGTGGTCGCCATGTCTGGCCCACAAGCTAAAGCATAACGGCAACGGACCGAAAGATTGGTGGATTCCCAACAAAACCATAATAACGACTGGTGGATTCCCAACAAAACCATAATAAAGATTGGTGGATTCCCAACAAAACCATAATAAAGACTGGTGGATTCCCAACAAAACCATAATAAAGACTGGTGGATTACCAACAAAACCATAATAAAGACTGGTGGATTCCCAACAAAACCATAATAAATATATAAAAAACTGGTGGCTTCCTAACAAAACCATCATAAATAAAGACTGGTGGATTCCTAACAAAACCATCATAAATAAAGACTGGTGGATTCCTAACAAAACAATCATAAATAAAGACTGGTGGATTTTCCGTCACTACACAGAACACCATTATATTCCCGTTATATTTTATATTGCAGGGGTCAAGTAAGATCGAAGCGACGGATTTTGAAGGGACCTGGCGTAAACATCCGACCAGTGGAGCGCGCCGTGCGAGAGGCGAGCAGCGTGTGTGTTAACTGTCGTGTGTGTTAATCATCGTGTGTGTTAACTGTCGTGTGTGTTAATCATCGTGTGTGTTAACTGTCGTGTGTGTTAATCATCGTGTGTGTTAACTGTCGTGTGTGTTAATCATCGTGTGTGTTAACTGTCGTGCGTGTTAATCATCGTGTGTGTTAACTGTCGTGCGTGTTAATCATCGTGTGTGTTAACTGTCGTGCGTGTTAATCATCGTGTGTGTTAACTGTCGTGGTGTTAATCATCGTGTGTGTTAACTGTCGGCGTGTTAATCATCGTGTGTGTTAACTGTCGTGTGTGTTAATCATCGTGTGTGTTAACTGTCGTGTGTGTTAATCATCGTGTGTGTTAACTGTCGTGTGTGTTAATCATCGTGTGTGTTAATCACCATGCACGCGGTATGAAAGTGGCGAACGGAAAGTCGCATGACCAACCGCAGGTTCGGGCTCAGCGTGATTTTTCTCCATTTCTCGAGAGGCGAGGGCGCGGGCTGGAGTATTGACTGGTGGGGCAGCCCAGCGCCCGTTTGATGAGGGCGGCGATGATGAGGTGACTAGCGCCGTGTCGGAGAGACAGCGCGGCGAGGGGTCAGGGGCGAGTCTTTGTCTGCCACTGCTACTGGCTGCCGCACTATTTCTGGCACTGACCACGCGCAACGTCTGTCTCCGCGCGTCCCGGGCTGCACCCAGCCACGCCGCGCCAGCCGCGGGGTCACGAGAGGTCAGCCGCCGCCGCTGCTGCTGCTGTGGTTGTGGTTGTTGTAGAATGCACCTAAGCGGGGAGGGGGAGGGGGGGACGTAGTGTTGTTTCGGGTGAAAATGAAGACAAAGAGAAACACGGTCTGAGATGAAGGGAGGAAGAGAGCAGAGTTAGTCACACGAAAATAAGACAACGCAATACATTCGCATATTTTCGAGGTAAACCCCTTTTTCAAGCCACGGACTGACAGGTAAACGATAATAATGAACACTGTCTGGTACTTATCCCGGCTCTACCGTGTATCAGTTGGTGCCGGAGCGTCTGAACGGTTAAAGAATGCTAGTAAGTAAACATGGTGCTTAACGTCCACAGAAACCATGAGGCTTATTAGGGACGGAGAGAAGGAGGGGAAGGGGGTATGGAGGTGGGGGGGGAGAGGGAGGTTATATACCTATCGTTATACTGTCACAACTACCAGAATGATTCCTGGATTAAGATGGGCAGCGATGAGAGCCATTTTAATGTTTCAGTAGGAAGTGATGGACAAACTTTCACAGGACAGTGTCCACAAACCACAACCTTTTTGAAGAGAAAGGAGAGCCGAAGCGGTATCGAACCGAGGTCCTTCCGCTTACCAGCCTAATGCCTTACCGCTAGGCCACACCGGCTGACAAAGAACGCTAGCAGCAAGACTGTTGAAATCCGCGTTCTTTTCAACCGTGTGTGTGTCTGGGTCTTGTTTCACAACGCTAACCCCTCAACCGAGTGTGTGTTTGGGTTTTGTTTCACAACGCTAACCCCTCAACCGTGTGTGTGTTTGGGTTTTGTTTCACAACGCTAACACCTCAACCGAGTGTGTGTTTGGGTTTTGTTTCACAACGCTAACCCCTTAACTTGGATTACTGATGTAATGTAACAATTTCTACTCTCCCCTCCAAAGATAAATTTGTCTCATGACGCTGTAAAGTGTTCTGTATTCTGCATTTGTTTCACAATTGGCAGAATTAGTCAGCCTGAGAGTGACGGAAGAAAATCAAAGGATTGGAGAAGAAGAAAAAGGGTGTGAGTGGCGGTGGGGGGTGGGGGGGGGTGGAGGAGAGAAAGGAAGAAAGGGGAAGGGATGATGGAGAAAAGGAAGAAAAGGGAGGGAGGGAGGGATGATGGAGAGAAGGAAGAAAAGGGGAGGGATGATGGAGAGAAGGAAGAAAAGGGAGGGAAGGATGATGGAGAGAAGGAAGAAAAGGGAAGGATGATGGAGAGAAGGAAGAAAAGGGAAGGATGATGGAGAGAAGGAAGAAAAGGGAAGGGATGATGGAGAGAAGGAAGAAAGGGGAAGGGATGATGGAGAGAAGGAAGAAAAGGGAAGGATGATGGAGAGAAGGAAGGAAAGGGAAGGATGATGGAGAGAAGGAAGAAAAGGGAAGGAGTGGAGGAGAGAAGGAAGAAAAGGGAAGGATGATGGAGAGAAGGAAGAAAAGGGAAGGATGATGGAGAGAAGGAAGAAAAGGGAGGGAGGGATGATGGAGAGATGGAAGAAAAGGGAAGGAGTGGAGGAGAGAAGGAAGAATAGGGAAGGATGATGGAGAGAAGGAAGAAAGGGGAAGGGATGATGGAGAGAAGGAAGAAAGGGGAAAGGATGGGGATGATGGAGAGAAGGAAGAAAAAGAGAGAACGGAGAGCAAGAAGGCATGTAGAAGGAGGAAAAAGCAGGATAACATGGAAGAAAGGAAAAAGAGGAGAAAAAAGCAAGACTATAAGGAGGATTTCGCCATTTTCGCCCTCATCACTTTATCCCATTCATGCGCGTCATGCTCACACACTCTGCCCGGGTTTGTTTGTTTGTTGGTCGGTTTGTTTGTTTGCTTGTTTGTTTTTTGCTCCTCGCCTAACCGGTGCAGCACGGTGCCCGGGGTTGGTGTTAAAGCAAAACGAGTGGCAGACATTGCTTCCGCTCGTCTACAGAAGAAATCCATCCTGTGACGATCATTAGGTCCCTAGGAACTAATAATCTATAACTAAAACCAAATAACACACATCAAAAAGGCTTTCATCCAACAGGTAGATGTGATCAACTATAAATGCTGGAAATGAGGGATTTTCTTTCAAACTGCCCTGTTGATTTAATATCAATTTGTCAAACGGTCCTGTTGATTTAATATCAAATTGTCAAACGGTCCTGTTGATTTAATATCAAATTGTCAAACCGTCCTGTTGATTTACTATCAAATTATCAAACTGCCCTGTTGATTTAATATCAAATTGTCAAACCGTCCTGTTGATTTAATATCAAATTGTCAAACTGCCCTGTTGATTTAATATCAATTTGTCAAACGGTCCTGTTGATTTAATATCAAATTGTCAAACTGTCCTGTTGATTTAATATCAAATTGTCAAACTGTCCTGTTGATTTAATATCAGTTTGTCAAACTGTCCTGTTGATTTAATATCAAATTGTCAAACTGTCCTGTTGATTTAATATGAAATTGGCAAACTGCCCTGTTGATTTAATATCATATTGTCAAACTGTCCTGTTGATTTAATATAAAATTGTCAAACTGCCCTGTTGAATTGTAAAACTAAATTTCGTGAGTGACGATTGACGGGACTGGAGGCATGTAACACTTTATTTACAGTGTCGGGGCTCGCCGGTGGTATGGCGCCCACTGTGAAGTTGGGCAGGAGACAGCGGTTAGAGTGACACTTGGCAGGAGACAGCGGCGGTTAGAGTGACACTTGGCAGGAGACAGAGGTTAGAGGGACACTTGGCAGGAGACAGAGGTTAGAGGGACACTTGGCAGGAGACACGGTTAGAGTGACACGTGGGCAGGAGACAGCGGTTAGGGTGACACGTGGGCAGGAGACAGCGGTTAGAGTGACACGTGGGAAGGAGACAGCGGTTAGGGTGACACGTGGGCAGGAGACAGCGGTTAGAGTGACACTTGGCAGGAGACAGCGGTTAGAGTGACACGTGGGCAGGAGACAACGGTTAGAGTGACACGTGGGCAGGAGACAGCGGTTAGAGGGACACTTGATGCTTTCACTTGTTACACGTCGAAGCCCCAACGTGCTTAGATACAACGCTGACAACAGACGGCGTTAAGAATACAACTGATGCTTTCTTGTACCAAACGTTAAGCTGTCACTCACAAACATCCGCGTCCAGACTGACAACTAACCAACGTGCTGTACATACGACGTGCGTCATACAGACATACAGACTGCTGTACATACAGACGTGCTGTACATACAGACGTGCTGTACATACAGACGTGCTGTACATACAGACTCTTACTACAGCCAACGTGCTGTACATACAGACGTGCTGTACATACAGACGATGCTGTACATACAGACATACAGACGTGCTGTACATACAGACGTGCTGTACATACAGACGTGCTGTACATACAGACGTGCTGTACATACAGACGTGCTGTACATACAGACGTGCTGTACATACAGACGTGCTGTACATACAGACGTGCTGTACATACAGACGTGCTGTACATACAGACGTGCTGTACATACAGACGTGCTGTACATACAGACGTGCTGTACATACAGACGTGCTGTATATACAGACGTGCTGTATATACAGACGTGCTGTACATACAGACGTGCTGTACATACAGACGTGCTGTACATACAGACGTGCTGTATATACAGACGTGCTGTATATACAGACGTGCTGTACATACGGCGCTATAAAAATAAATAATATTGTTATTATTATTTCAGTTGCGTCAGTTGAACGTCTTCTGGACTGTACGCTGACAACGCTGGAAATTGGTTGTTTGTGAGCACGTTACATTTACACTCCTTTGTCCAACAAATCTCTTCGGTCATCTCACAGTAACAAGGGTGAGTTACCAGGCAAATCTGTCTGTCACCCAACAATAACAAGAGTGAGTTACCAGACAAATCTGTCACCCCACAGAAACAAGAGTGAGTTACCAGACAAATCTGTCTGTCACCCCACAATAACAAGAGTGAGTTACCAGACAAATCTGTCACTCCACAGAAACAAGAGTGAGTTACCAGACAAATCTGTCACCCCACAATAACAAGAGTGAATTACCAGACAAATCTGTCACCCCACAGTAACAAAGGTGATTTACCAGACACATCTGTCACCCTACAGTACCAAAGGTGAGTTACCAGACAAATATGTCACCCCACAATAACAAGAATGAGTTACCAGACAAATATGTCAACCCACAGTAACAAGAGTGAGTTACCAGACAAATCTGTCTGTCACCCCATAATAACAAGAGTGAGTTACCTCACGCACGCACGCACGCACGCACGCACGCACGCACGCACGCACACACACACACACACACACACACACACACACACACACACACACACACACACACACACACACTGGCTGTAGAAATCTCCGTCAACTGTCACAGCTGACTGCCCCCCCCACCCCCCCCCCCACCCCCCCCCCACCCCCCCCCCCCAACCCCAGAGGCGGTGCATGCATCACTGGCGAACTACAACAGGTGTCGTCGTCGTTGTTGTGTGCAGCCAGTCCCGTTATCTTTCACCAATGAAATCAAATTTAGAAACTGACCAAGAACTGACTCCGTGTATGAGAGTCTGTCAGTGTATTTGGATGCACGTTACGTTACGTTAGCGCTTCAGTTTAAAATATCACACCCTCGTCCTTAAAATATCACACCCTCGTCCTTAAAATATCACACCCTCGTCCTTAAAATATCACACCTACTGCCCCTCGGCTGAGCTTGAGAGAAGGGGTGGAGTTACAGAAGGGCAAAGAAGAGTGGGGACGGTATACGGAGGGCAAAGAAGAGTGGGGACGGTATACGGAGGGCAAAGAAGAGTGGGGACGGTATACGGAGGGCAAAGAAGAGTGGGGAGGTATACGGAGGGCAAAGAAGAGTGGGGAGGTATACGGAGGGCAAAGAAGAGTGGGGACGGTATACGGAGGGCAAAGAAGAGTGGGGATGGTATACGGAGGGCAAAGAAGAGTGGGGACGGTATACGGAGGGCAAAGAAGAGTGGGGATGGTATACGGAGGGCAAAGAAGAGTGGGGACGGTATACGAAGGGCAAAGAGAGAGGGGTGGGGCGGGGTGGGGGGGGGGGGGGCAAAAACGGGACGGCAGGGGAGGACGGCAGGAGAAAAGCGGATTAAGTCGAGTTCCCGCTACCGCGGTGGGCGCAAGCCCAGCAATGTGGCCAGCACGTGATGAGGTCTGTTCAACTGTGGCCAGCACGTGATGAGGTCTGTTGAACTGTGGCCAGCACGTGATGAGGTCTGTTCAACTGTGGCCAGCACGTCGTGAGGTCCGTTCAACTGGGGCCAGCACTGACGTGATGAGGTCTGTTCAACCGGGGCCAGCACGTGATGAGGTCTGTTCAACTGGGGCCAGCACGTCGTGAGGTCCGTTCAACTGGGGCCATACGGCCGCCTCGTTCACTGGGGCCTGTGCTGTGGCTGTGGCCGAGATGTGGCCGCGTACACAGCGCGCTCCGCCTCTCGCACAGCCCCTGGCCACTGACAGGTCATAAGCGGTAGTTTACAGCAGGTCTTTGCGCCTAGCAATCTGCATGTCTGAGATTTTTTCTGCCGACAGGACTTGAACTCATTGACGTCTGGGTGCCAACACTCTTGGGGAGGGGCCGGGTGGTGCCCGGCATTCCTGCTGACCGCTACCACCACCCCCCACCCCCCCCACCACCCCCCCCCCCCCCCCCCCCCCCACCCCTCCCCCCCTCACCCGCCCCCGTTCACCCCGAGAGCTGTCTGGGCAGGTAACGCCTGACCAGCGGAATGCGCGGTGACCGGAGTCTGATCAGAGTTGTGACAGTCACAGACTGTAGACGTTTGCTGCATCGGACTGCAGCAGTCAAAGACTGTAGACGTTTGCTGCATCGGACTGCAGCAGTCACAGACTGTAGACGTTTGCTGCATCGGACTGCAGCAGTCAAAGACTCAGTGTAGACGTTTGCTGTATCTGACTTCAGCAGTCAAAGACTGTAGACGTTTGCTGCATCGGACTGCAGCAGTCAAAGACAGTAGACGTTTGCTGCATCGGACTGCAGCAGTCAAAGACTGTAGATGTTTGCTGCATCTGACTGCAGGCAGCAAAGACTGTTGACGTTTGCTGCATCTGACTGCAGCAGTCAAAGACTGTAGACGTTTGCTGCATCTGACTTCAGCAGTCAAAGACTGTAGATGTTTGCTGCATCTGATTGCAGCAGTCAAAGACTGCAGACGTTTGCTGCATCTGACTGCAGCAGTCAAAGACTGTAGATGTTTGCTGCATCGGACTGCACAGCTTTCACTTGCTTCACCACAGCTTTCATTTACTGCACCCAACAATAGTTACATTCTCACAGCTTTTGCTTACTGCACCCAGCTATAGTTACATTCTCACAGCTTTTGCTTACTGCACCCAGCTATAGTTACATTCTCACAGCTTTTGCTTACTGCACCCAGCTATAGTTACATTCTCACAACTTTCACTTGCTGCATCCGTACCTCCTCACAGCTTTCTCTTACTGCATCCGTACTTCCTCACAGCTTTCTCTTACTGCACCCGTACCTCCTCACAGCTTTCTCTTACTGCACCCGTACCTCCTCACAGCTTTCTCTTACTGCACCCGACTATATTTACCTCCTCACACTCACAGCTTCTATATTTACTTTCTATGAATATGATCAATGAATGGTCCCACAGTGTTTCACACAAACGATTATACGAGAGAAATTAATTTTCACAGTCACAAACAGATTTATTTTCCGGTAAACACAATAAAAAGTTTCGTTTCTCTGGTGTGTATGTGTGTGTGTGTATGTTTGTGTGTGTGTGTGGGTGTGTGTGTGTGTGTGTGCGTGTGCGTGTGTGTGTGTGTGTGTGTGTTATTGTTGTTGTTGTTGTTGTTGTTGTTGTTGCTGTTGTTGTTGCTTCTGATGCTGCTAATGTTGATGTTGTTAATACTGGTGATGTTTTTGTGCTGTTCAGTGTTTTGTTATTGATGTGCGCGCTATTTCTGTTCTTTTTTTCTTTTGTTCGGTGTGTGTATGGGGGAGAGAGAGGCTGTGTTGTGTGTGTGTGTGTGTGTGTGTGTGTGTGTGTGTGTGTGTGTGTGTGTGTGTGTGTATGGGGGAGAGGAGGTGTGTGTGTGTGTGTGTGTGTGTGTGTGTGTGTGTGTGTGTGTGTGTGTCCAGTGGCGGTGACTGTATCGTACAGTGACTAAGAACTGGGAGCAGATCAGCAGCGGTAGCGGAGTGCGAGCTGCCAGCGACACGGGCTGATTAATGGAGTGAGAGGGAAGAGAGTTACCGGAAGTCACACGACGCCGGGGGATTTCCATTGATCCGTGCCAAGGTCTGAAGGCCAAGATAACAGCCAGACAAAAACCCATAGCGAAAACAGGGCGTGTGCTGACGTAATTTGATAGCGTATTTGTCATCGGGTAATTACGGCGCAGGCGCATAATGACTCCACGCTTTACGTTTATTGACGGACATTTTGATAGGCTGACGGAGCTCTCTGAGCCAAGAGTTCTTGCAAAAAGATGCATTGATCTGTGTGTGTGGTGGGAGGGGTGCGAGGGGGGGGGGGGGGGGGGGGGCAGACAAACAAAACCAGAAAGAGACAGAGAGAGCGGGAAGGATGGAGAAACAAAGGGGGCGGGTACATTAATGCACGCGCGCAGTGTAATAGACTCCAGCGAATAAGGGAGTAAAACTAGGGCAAATCATCAAGTGTAGGAGATAAATGAGCAACAATGAATACATGCTGTTAGGTACATGATAAGGATATCCATTCCAGCCTGCTATCCGCTCATCCATACCACAGGTGTTCATCCATACCACTGGGCCTATCCATACCCCTGGTATTCATCCATACCCCTGGTATTCATCCATACCACAAGCGCTCATCCATACCAGAAGTGCTCATCCACACCACTAGTGCTGCCACTAGTGCTCATCCATGGCACGAACTGCTCATCCATACCACTAGTGCTCATCCATACCACTAGTGCTCATCCATGGCACGAACTGCTCATCCATACCACTAGTGCTCATCCATACCACTCGTGCTCATCCATGGCACGAACTGCTCATCCATACCACTAGTGCTCATCCATACCACTAGTGCTCAT
The DNA here is from genome assembly GCA_018857735.1 of Alviniconcha marisindica. Lineage (NCBI taxonomy): Eukaryota > Metazoa > Mollusca > Gastropoda > Provannidae > Alviniconcha > Alviniconcha marisindica. Next base: position 237,944 of record JABMCL010000057.1, read on the forward strand.
CCATGGCACGAATGCTCATCCATGGCACGAACTGCTCATCCATACCACTAGTGCTCATCCATACCACTAGTGCTCATCCATACCACTAGTGCTCATCCATGGCACGAATGCTCATCCATACCACTAGTGCTCATCCATACCACTAGTGCTCATCCATACCACTAGTGCTCATCCATACCACTAGTGCTACAGGTCGCTACAAAACTGACGGAATACTAAAAACAAGAAAAAAAATGTGGGAGCAAAAATTTCCTTTCTTTCTTTTAGATCTGTATTTATGTCCAAAGATGAGAAAGAAGCACGCCAAGAGAGGTGGGCGGGGCCGGCAGACAGCCCCTTTAACTCCTTCTGTTGGATTTATGAACTGTGCATAACATTAAACATGTTGCATAACGTGACAGAATGAGCTCAGTGTGGTGAAATTATTGGATAAAAGAAACAACAAAAAATTGGTAGGCTATATTCTCGTTGATAATAGTTATCACTCCAGAAGTAAATGACCGCAAAATTCGAACATCTAAAGTGCTTTTTGTTGACGTCATCGCGGGCGGGCTCTCCCCGTGATTCCCCGCTCCAACAGACGACGCATCGAGCGTTTCGTTCCTGCTCTAAGCCTCACCAATACGCGTTCCATCATTATCCTCTCTCGCGGGCTTCTAACCGTTGAAACACTTGCAGTGTTGGTCTGATGGGCGGCCACGGCTTTTCTCGTCGTTCCAAGGCAGGTCGTGCAGTTTCACTTCTTGCATTACCTTTCTCCTCCCGGCGATCGATGCTGTGGTATGTCACCATCCCTTTGCACCAGAAAGGGGTAGTGTCTCAAGCTCCTCAACACCTGAAATCTTCCGAGATTAAAGCCCCTTGTGATATGCTCGTGGTTCTATCTGCTCAGTCCGACATTTCGTTTGACCGGGGCGTTAACCTGGAGATGAAGCGGCAAGTGCACACCTGTCAACACGGCTTGTGTGTGTGTGTGTGTTTGGGGGGGGGGGGGGGGTCACTATGCGTGTGTGTGTGGGGGGGGGGGGGGGGACGGTCACTATGTGTGTGTGTGTGTGTGTGTGGTGTGTGTGTGAGCGTGCGTGCGTGCGTGCATGTGTGTGTGTGTGTGTGTGTGTGTGTGTGTGTGTGTGTGTGTGTGTGTGTGTGTGTGTGTGTGTGTGTGTGTGTGTGTGTGTGTGTGTGTGTGTGTGTGTGTGTGTTGTGTTGTTGCTGTTGTTGTTGTTAGCGTGTGTGCTTCAATTTATGTATATTTGTGAACATATGAGTCTGGGTTTTCTTTTTCTTGTTCACACACACACACACACAACACACCACACACACACACACACACACACACACACACACACACACGCGCGCGCCGCGCGCGCGGGCTCTCGCAGCACAACGCAGCGGGCAACATAACTGAAACAGAAAATCACAAAAACACACATACACCCGCACACAACACACACACACACAACACACACACACACACACACACACACACACACACACACACACACACACACACACACACACACACACACACACACACACACAACACACACACACACACACACACACACACACACACACACACACACACACACACACACACACACACACAGCGGAGAGACATAAAAACAGAAAAATAAAGCAAAAGCAAAACTATTGACACTGACGCGCGCGCGCTCACGCGCACTGACACACAAACACAACTACACACACACACACACACACACCACACACACACACACACACACACACACACACACACACACACACACACACACACACACACACCAAAAAAAACGAAAACATTGCTTGCGGTTTTACTTGCTGAGAATAAAATTGTTATATCTTATGTCTTATGAAGCACTGTATTTCGCTCCAGGGTACGGGATTTTGACTACGCAGTGTAACTGAGTGCATTAGGGTGTTTGGGTTTTGGCCGCTCATTGTAAAGTAGGTCTATGGAGTAATGCACTAGGTGTTGGGGTTTTGGCCGCTCACTGTAAAGTAGGTCTATGGAATAATGCACTAGGTGTTGGGGTTTTGGCCGCTCATTGTAAAGCATGTCTATGGAACTCAAGTGATTCTGCGGGTGGGAACTGTCTGTACATTAAAAATGAGTTCCTTCTTCCTTGCTTTCTTCAAGCTGAGGCGACTCTTTTCTGTCCATCCCTTCGCCAATGAAGTCTTTGTTTCGTTTTCCTCAGCTTCCGTTTAGTAAACTAACTGCTTTTCATTTGCTGATATATGCGCTCCTGTCAGGATGCAGATTAGCACGGAAGGTGGGCGGTGGCACCTAGGTAACAAGCGACTGCCAGTCGGCCCGGCCCCCGGCCGCTGGCCCCTAGCAGCGGGCCCCTGACGACAGGCCGCCCGGCTGGAAACGGAGGGAGCCGGTTATTAACAGCCACGGCGCCGGGCCTGTCACTGCCTAGCCGACAGCGCGGAGGTGTTGCTATGCACGTGCCAACCGACGCCGCCACTGACGGAAGGCCCGAGGCCCCACCCAACGGCTGCCTGACCACCGCCCGCTGAAGCCCGGCCTCTGGCCACACGGCCGTCCTCACAAACGGGGGTTTCCACCGCTGGCTCCCAACGCCGGCTGGGCCAGCTTGGGCACCAAAAGACCCGGGTCTGAGAGAAAAACAAGTTTCCTCGTGTCACTAGCGTTCGTTGACATCTCTTCGGTCTGTGGCGTGGCCTTGGCTGGTGTTGCCATACTTAGCAACAGGCCCGTCCGCCGTCAGCGGGAACCAAATCACAGTCCCCAGGGCCTACCACTGCAACGTGTTACGGGCCCAAGCTCCCCATCCCGTCAACGGCCAAACTATCCGGCCACTGCCTTCACCCATCACCCGGCCACTGCATTTACCCTTCACCCGGCCACTGCCTTTACCCTTCACCAAACTATCCGGCCACTCACGGTCTTTACCCTTCACCAAACTATCCGGTCTTTACCCTTCACCAAACTATCCGGTCTTTACCCTTCACCAAACTATCCGCCGGTCTTTACCCTTCACCAAACTATCCGGTCTTCACCCTTCACCAAACTATCCGGTCTTTACCCTTCACCAAACTATCCGGTCTTCACCCTTCACCAAACTCTCTCAGTGTCGTCTCAGTGCCGGCCTACGTTTCACTAAAGACTATCAGGCAGCTCAGAAGCCGGTTCTAGTTGCTGGGAATGTGGCCTGAAAGCTTCAAGCTGGCAACCCACTAATATCTCAGGTTTGCGCCCCATGATCCGTTCCAATGAGTCTGCTTTCAAACCAATCGGCCTGTCTCAGGGGGGGTGGCAGCACATACTGTAGGATACTCAGGTTAAGGATGACGTTCACTGAATACAGTGCTATCAAAAGAATCACGCTCACTGGGCGAGGGGGTGGCTACCATGGGGAGGGGGAGAGCTTACATAGGCTGAGGGGGTACAGAGCTTACACATTGGGCCTGAGGGGGTACAGAGCTTACACATATGGGCCTGAGGGGGTACAGAGCTTACACATTGGGCCTGAGGGGGTACAGAGCTTACACATATGGGCCTGAGGGGGTACAGAGCTTACACAATGGGCCTGAGGGGGTACAGAGCTTACACAATTGGGCCTGAGGGGGTACAGAGCTTACACAATGGGCCTGAGGGGGTACAGAGCTTACACAATGGGCCTGAGGGGGTACAGAGCTTACACAATGGGCCTGAGGGGGTACAGAGCTTACACAATGGGCCTGAGGGGGTACAGAGCTTACACAATGGGCCTGAGGGGGTACAGAGCTTACACAATGGGCCTGAGGGGGTACAGAGCTTACACAATGGCCTGAGGGGGTACAGAGCTTACACAATGGGCCTGAGGGGGTACAGAGCTTACACAATGGGCCTGAGGGGGTACAGAGCTTACACATTGGGCCTGAGGGGGTACAGAGCTTACACATGGGCCTGAGGGATTACAGAGCTTACACAATGGGTCTGAGGGGGTACAGAGCTTACAAAATTGGGCCTGAGGGATTACAGAGCTTACACAATGGGCCTGAGGGGGTACAGAGCTTACACAATGGGCCTGAGGGGGTACAGAGCTTAAAAACAATGGGCCTGAGGGGGTACAGAGTTACAAAATGGGCCTGAGGGGGTACAGAGCTTACACAATGGGCCTGAGGGGGTACAGAGCTTACACATTGGGCCTGAAATGGAGGGGTACAAGCTTACACATTGGCCTGAGTACAGACTTACACAATGGGCCTGAGGGGGTACAGAGATTACACAATGGACCTGAGGGGGTACAGAGATTATACAATACACAATGGGCCTGAGGGGGTACAGAGCTTACACATTGGGCCTGAGGGGGTACACAGCTTACACAATGGGCCTGAGGGGGTACACAGCTTACACAATGGGCCTGAGGGGGTACAGAGCTTACACAATAGACCTGAGGGGGTACAGAGCATACACATTGGGCCTGAGGGGGTACAGAGTTTACACAATGGGCCTGAGGGGGTACAGAGCTTACACAAGAGACCTGAGGGGGTACAGAGCTTACACATTGGGCCTGAGGAGGTACAGAGCTTACACAATGG